>JABXWE010012783.1:0-13226 GCA_014611495.1 Limonius californicus
ATTGTCTGCAGCATGAATATATCTAAAAATGTCTTCAAATCTATTCCTCCGCATGGAATCTGACACTAAAGCATTTCTAGCATCTGGACGACTTTCCCAAAACATACGACGTCGGGGAACTGGGACATATCCGCTTTAATATAATATTCATATAAATACTAACATTTCGTCGTTCCCTAGCTCTAATCGACAGTTTTTCGAAGCAGCATACATACAGCTGTTTTTGACCAAGATTTCTAGAACGTTTGAAGATAAAAACAATTTTAAGAATTCTATGGTTCACTATCTTTTGATAAGCTGATAGGAGGGACTCTCTTTACACTTAGCTCATCTTTAGTACTTTTTTGGAGATCTCCTTTTGTCCAGTATCGCTTCTTCGTAATTTTGACTTTTTTCATCTTTTTTCCTTTTTCTGATACATTATCACTTTCCTTGTCTTCCCCGTTCTCGTCTTGATGTATTCCATCAACGTCGTCCACTAAACTAGTCTCAGCTTCCACTTGAAGCTGCTTATAATTTAGTTTATTTGGATCGTTGCAATCTTCGTCCCCAGAGTCTTCGTCACTTTCAAAACCTTGATTGTCGGGTGGAGTGATATATATGCAGTCAGGAACTACATCATCTTCTTCTAATTTTTCAATTGCTTCAAGCAATTCTGCTGTGCTCAAAGGTTTTGTCCTAATATAAAAAGATACCGTAATTGCCCAACGGGTCGTTAGTGAACCACCCAAATTCAAATGTATTTTTTTAATAAAAATATAGGTTAGAATTTGAATATTTGCTTATAAAGGATACGAAACAAGTTTATGTAGAGTATATATCTACATAAATTTACAGTGTAGTCTATAGGTACATAACTTACCAGTACTTCTTGAGATCCATTGCAGATAACTTAATTTAACACTTTCTAGCAAGCTCGCCTCACAAATAACAACAGAAGCTGAGTATTCAGTGAACACGTTTCTTGTACCTGCAACCCCCGAAACGACCACGTAAACTTTAAAACATAATTTAAAAGTAGCGCGTCGTTGATGACAAGTTGGGCATAAAGAGGTTAATAATACTCACAACTGTCATGTATGGTCAGACGAAAATCTCCACGCAACAGTCGAAAGTAATTTTCAACATAAGTTTTCGGTAAACGTGTGGTATGGTGTGGTCGATGGTTATTTAATTGGCTCTTCCATTTTGGAGAATCGCCTCACAGGAGACAACTACTTAAATTTTTGGACTAAATGTTTCCAGGGCGTTGGATTGGTCGCGGTGGTTCTATTAGTTGACCTCCAAGATCTCCAGATCTCACAGCACTAGATTATTGTTTATGGGGCTGATTCAAAGATGAAGTGTACAAAGTAAAAGAGGACACTCGGGATGCAGTATTTCAACGTATTAGAAATGCTGCAGCCGATCTTAAATAAAGACATGACTCAACCGGGAGAGCAACAGGCGCCCTTGTCACGCCTTTAGTCTTTACTACTTACAAAAATTGGTTGAATTACAAAAACAACCTCATCACTCCGCCACTGTTTAGATAGACAATTACACATTGACAGATGTCAGATTCTCGGAAACCCAATCGAAGAAGGAGTAGGTTCTAAACAATTAATTAATAGGCGCCACCGACTTATAATTTTCTAGCATCGTCCGAGGTGGTAAATGAGAAATCACCTATACCTACCTTTATTTTAGTTATTTTAGTTATATCTTATTTTATTATATCCTTTACGTAGACTTAAATCCAAATAATTCGTCGTAAAATAAAACACAAGTTGCAACCAAATCTCTGTTTACTTAATAAACCAACAAAATCCATTCACCGTTCTAAATTTCTGTGCAAGAACAATGATTTAAACTAAAATTTTACGTCCCAATTTTACGTTAATCTACCGGGATATATCGAAAATTAACTTTGCAACACTCAAACAATTTTTAGGACCTGTATTGCGCTACACAACCATATGCTAGAAAATTTTTAGCGCATTCCGTAACCTCGAAGGCCTTCGCGTCACGAATTCATGCGTGAAGTGCAGAAGTTCAAATAGCTAGGATATTGGATAACAGAAGAGTTAGATCCGGAGACCCAAATCAAAACCAGAATAGAATATGCAAGAGAGATATTTATCAAAATGAGAAGATTCTTTACGGATGGAAAACCTTAGTTTGAAGCTGAAATACCGCACGGTAAAATGCTACGTTTATGTAGTTTTATTGTATGGCGCAGAAACGTGGACCATAAAAGCTAGTTCAATAAAAAAGCTGGAGGCCTTCGAAATGTGGACCTTCATGAGAATCCTCAAAATCCCGTGGACTGACAGAGTGACAAACGTGAAGGTGTTGCAGCGTATTCAACAACAACGAGAATTACTTAATTTAGTAAAAAAGAGAAAGACTTCTTACCTCGGGCACATTCTAAGAAATGATAAATATCGGCTGCTTCAATTAATCATGATGGGGAAAATAGAAGGAAGGCGTGGAGTGGGAAGAAAACTGACATCCTGGTTACGGAATATCAAGAATTGGACCGGGATGAATACACACGAGCTATTTAGAATAGCAGAAGGCTTTCAACATAGTTGTCGCCAACCTCCGATAGGAGAAGGCACCGAGAAGAAGAAGATATCATATGTACACATAACCCCAATTAAACCCCAATGACACAATTCGTTGACCCCATTCAATTAATAAATTAATTCTTAAATAAACATAACGAAATCGTGAACAACAAGACAAGGTTATACAGTTTTTAAAAATGCACTTCCCTTGATCAGCTGCAATCAGCTCATCCATACACCAGACTGTCTACTGATAGGCCCAGGAGTCCACTCGGTTCGGGAAAAACCCTCACAAGGTTACTCGCCGAGGACAGCGTATCAATTTGCACACTACGTATAAATGTAGAGTTTTTCTACTGCATCGTCTTAATTTCTGGAAGTCCCGCTGTACGACTTTTTGCCAGTTGATGGACTCTGACATAACACCAAACCAAATCTTCTTTACCGGAGTAAATTCTATATTGGAAAATAAATTCCTGGAGATTTGTTTTCCTTCAACTACGGGAAAAGCTCCTGTGTGAAGTGACTCTCAAAGCAGAAAACTATTCCCCAATCGACAAACGATTTCAATAAATAATTCACTATTCACAATAAACGTCCGGTAAGGTTTACAATGTTTAATCCACTGACCTAATTACGGAAAACTGTCTTTTAGAATCCCCAATCCCCCTAAAATTTTAAACTCAAAACCGCATTGCTCGCCTTGATCGGAACTTTAAGGTTCGAAAAATTATAAAGTCCTAGACTCAGGTGAATAACTAAATATGCATAAAGGGTTGCCTTCTTTTAGGCGCGGAAAACGTTACACCCTTCGTAGACGAAGCAGAAAATGTTTAGAAGTGAATGGTGGTATTTTTGAACATTTATTATAAGAACGCTATAATTACCAAAACGTTAATGTATGAAATTTTTTTATGTTTTATTGCGCTATAACTTGAAAAAAAAATAAAAATTGGATAACAACATTTGAGTTTTTTTGCGTTATTTTCACGTCTATGATGATGATGTACAAAACACTCCTGGAGTTTGGTCCTTTCCTCCCGACTCACCCTGTATATAAACGAATACAAATATTCTATTTTGTTTTATAATAATAAACATTAATTATTAGTTTGTAAAGCTACAAAATCAAGAACCTCTAAATGTAGAAGTCGCGTTGAGAGGGCGTTATTAGTCCTGTTCCACAGCAAGGCTTTGGCATTTAAGTAACTTTCTGTTTTTATAAAATGAATTACAAAATAACATTTAATTTAGCAACAATATTAAATTATTATTATGAACATTCCTAATCACCGTGTTGATATTTTTAAACGTATTAATGGTATTGAATTTCAAAAGTCAAACAAGTATTTCTGTTACTATTAATATATATGTATACTAATAATTAAGTTAATATGAATGTTATGAACAACAAATTGCACTTGTTGTTGTTCCTCGAACTATATTTAATTTTCTCTAAACACATGTTTGACCGGTGAATTGTGCGTTAACATGTTATTAAGTTGTTTTTCTTTTCCTAATGGAAAACTTAGCTTAAATATGGACAACCCGCGCGGAGCCTCTTTCTAGATTCGCATTACTCTCGGTTTCCCTACAACGTTTGCTGCTGTGTGGTTATTGTTTTGTGTGTACATCATCAGAATAGCTATTAGATAAAACAACACATAGAAGCGAGTATGTAGTTGGCCGATAGATAAGCCTATTTTTAGTTACCTACACGTTATTGCCATTGCAAAATGGTTACACAGAGAGAGATGTGCGGTGTTCTTATATGGAAACATAATGATCCTGTTTTAATTTTACGCACGTGTTGCTCGAATTTCGGAAACTAATTATTTATCAATTACGCGGTTTGCCGGCACGAAAAAGTTAGCGGCGCACACCTCTATATCCATGACCCACTTAGTTATCTCGTAATAGGCCCCACCAAATGCTATTTTCATTCTGTTCGGCGGGATCTCGTGGCCCCCCACCGTCGTGTGGTCAAAAATCGAATTATTCCCCGCGATTGCGTTTCTTGATTGCTCTTGTCGTCCTGGGATGTAGTAAGTAATGTGCGCATGTTTGGCCTACTGACATACTTACCCAATGACATTGGCATCACTTCCATTTTCATTATTTCGCAATTATGATAATGTCGCGGCTGATACCGCGAACGATTAGCGCTATCATGTTTGTTTACGCGTCTTAATTTCTCTGCTTTCTGTGTGTTTTTCGAATTAGGCTAGATGTGGGTTACGGCTATATCTGGGCCCCATTGATAACGATTATTGGCGCTTTTTGTTTATTTTTGTTTGTTTTTGCACAAATTCTTCGAGATGTCAAATTCCTCTCGCTTGCGTGCTTCATCGAACTAGAACCAAATGAAGTACCCTTTTACTGCCTAATCGTTCCATTAGATTGTTTTTCTTGGGGAAATTGGGTCAGAGTTTACGCGCAACTCATTGCATACCTATTTTTAATACTTTTAAGTGGAAACGAAAACTGTTTCGAATATGGTCGATGTGATGCAACGATTAAATTATGTTTTTATGTCCTTGTCCCACATTCGCGTATTGTCCTTAAAATCCGAAGTTTTCTAGTACTACTGCGGCTTGTTTATGCTTAACTCCGTATCCAAATGACCATAAAACTTCGACAAGTGAATTGTTTGAGCGTAGCAAATTTTACGGCAATAATATACAGTGTGTCCCAAATTGAATAAATAGAGAGATTTCTTTAAATGTACAAAGCTGTGAAGATTTTAATGCCGATTCAGATTCCGTTGACAAAATTTTAAAATTCCCAGCAGTTTAGAAATTATAACCAAAAAACTGAAAATTGCTATTTTCTTTAGTCAAATATCTCCGTAATTCTAAAAGATATGATAAAAATGTTTCTTGTAAAAGTTATTTGATTTGATTAGGTACACTTATAAATGATGCCAAAATACAACTCAAGATGGCGGTTTGCGAGGTATTGGTAGCAACTTTCTAATATTAAATGGACGCCATATGGGATTTATACATGGTTATATAGCAACCTATTCATAAATAAAAAAATATTAAAAGTATTAAGTGTTTTAATTTTAAATCAAGTAAGCATGAAAACAGAAACGCGTTATGTTTACTTTGGAAACAAATAATACAAAACAAAAAATTTAAATACTATTAAATATTAAAATTATAATGAATTCGCAAAATGCATATTGGTAAATCGTCTAATTGGTCCTATAATATTTGACTACTTAACTGCGCAAAGGTATTTGGAAATTCTTCAAACATCTGTATAGGATTTGTTAGATGATCGACGTTTGTACCACAATGTTCAGATATTATACCAACAAGATGGCGCTCCTGCACACAATGCGAGAAATATTATTAATTATTTAAATGGTCGTTTTAAAAACAGGGTAATAACGCCTCTTGATTTTTATCTACGGGGCACTATAATATTGTGTATGGAAGAAATTTTAATTAGTATAATAATGTAGAAGCAGTACGTGAATCGGTGGGACAACGGTATTAATTGTAATACATCGTGAAAAGTAACTGGTAGTGTCTTAAATGGTGTTAATTGTGTTTAGCCAATAATTTCAATATTTAAATGGTTTGTTTTTGTTCCATTTGTTTCCAAAGTAAACTTAACGTGTATTTGTTTTAATACTTACTTGGTTTAAAATTAAAACAATTAATATCTTCAATACTTTTTTTATTCAAATAAAAGTTGTGATACATCGTTGAAAAGAGTAACAAATGCTATGTACTCGTGCATAAATCCATTTAATATTAAAAAGTTGCTACCAATATCTCGGAAACCGCAATTTTTAATGTTACTTTGACATCATTTTATAAGTGTGTGCGAATCAAATTATTACATGAAACATTTTTTCATATCTTACATAATTACGGAGACATTTCACTGTTAAGTTCAGTTGGATGGGGATAATCTCTAAACTGTTCGGAATTTTAATATTTTGTCAACCAGCAATCAAAATTGTACAACTTTTCCCATTTAAACAAATCTTTATCTTTAACAATAAGAGAGATACCAATGGTAGCCTATTTAAGCTGGGAGGCTCTGTATATGTAGACTTAATCTAATTTTCTTCCCCCTTTATTACAAACTACCATCCTTTAACAATATAGTAAACCTCAAGGTGAAGATTTGTCTAATTTTATTGAAATCAGAACAATGCTAAAACTAATCAATTGGTTTTGTTGTATATTATACGTATTGTTTTTGCATTGGCTGCAGTCCGCTTTCGGTGTTTAGGTAGACAGCTCAAAGCCTTGAGGGTACGAGAAGGAAACAAATGTAATGGTCTGTCGACGTAAAAAGTTACATTTAATATTGAATGATAATAATATGGAAGGAATTATAGAAAAATGTAACCCAGAGGGCTCTACAGGAAAATTGTAGAACGAAAATTAGTGTATTGAAACTAATACAAAATATATTAAATTAATGCTTAGCTTAATATTTTTTTTTACAAACGATTGAATATATTATATACTTACGAGTACAATCTAAAACTATATAAAACCTACTAACAGTTTATTTTAACAAAATAGTTACTTAAATATGCCTGTTTTGAACTGTATAACATGTCCAAGTTTTGTTCTAAATGAGTAACCGCTACCCTTAGTTCACGTTCGATGTTGAACCAGTTTCTGTATCTCGATTTTATACAAGCTACTGCAGGGAAACCAGCTTCATAAAGATAAGTTGTAGGAAATGGCAATATAATCTGCATGTCGCTTTTGAATAAGGCTGGAAATTCCTCTTGCGAGTTAATTCAAAATTCCACAATGGTTGTCGGCTAAAATTGTCTCTTCTTTCTGTACTTTATGTTGAATCAATGAATTGTTCCTCTTCTTCCAACCATAATTCTGTAAGTGTAACTTCAAATGGGTTTGTTATTCACTCGTATTTGATCAGAAGACAATCATTTTCAAAGAAGTAACGTTTAAAAGTTTTAGGTAACTTTTTTGAATGATGTTCTATGCATCTAAAAATTACTCATATATGTGTATGGCTTGGTTTCTTATCGTTAATAAATGTTTTTAAATTAATAAACATTTCTGTGTCTTCACTGTTTATCTTGTTCGATTAAAGTTCCAATTTTCGTGAAAAGCCGTTAATTTTATCTGGTAGTTGCAATATATGAGTATTATTTCAATGCAACTTATTTATATTTAGAATATTTAATTTTTCAATAATGTCATCAATAAGCCAGTTTCATTATGGACTGTCAACAAAATGTTCCAGATCTTTATGATTTCCTTCGAACCGAGTGATTCTCTGTGTATTATGCAATGGTGCCAAGTTGCATTTGGATTCTTTTTGTGTATAAATGCTTGAAAAATATTTGTACAAAGTTTAAATCACTCAGGTGCAACAGAACACAAAGGAAATATTACGCGTAAACTAACTACTACGTTTACTATTAAACTAACCTGACTGAGCATACATCATGTTTTTTTTTACGTTCTGTCCCCACTGTCACAATTTCTGGCCCATTCTACAGCGCTCGGAAAAGTTCGAGATTTGGTAGTGCCAAAATGGGGGGCGTGTATCATAACATATTTAATGGGGGGCTGCAAAACATCATAAAAGTTTGGGAAACGTTGGTATAGAAAGTGTATCAAATTCGGAAACCCCAAGAAACACAGGAAAAGTTAAATTGAACCAAGCTTGCATAATTTAATGCTGAGTGATAATCGAAAGAAAACCCATGTATCTATTTTTTTTTGTTTCTGCTTCGTGCATGTTCTTGAACTATTTTTACCTTCGCTTAATTTTTTGCAATTTAAAAAACGAGAAGTACTTCCTTAAAGCAGTTTTTGACCCGCTTTACCATTAATAAAAAAAATAAGGCGTTTTGTTTTTTCAGAACCGCCATCAGATTCACTTCTTTATGGCCACTGTATTACATGTAATATTAATAATAATAATAATAGTTTCTTCTTTCTCACTACCAGGAAGGTAGTGTGGTGAGCACTACGCTTCTGTCGCTTATTGTTACCCCTAGGTACCCCATTAAGGCTGAGTCGATCTAGAGATCGCAGAGCGCTCTTAAATTTAATATGGTGCAATAATCTAAGAAAGAAATTTGATCGTAGTTTTTTTTGTATGTGAGTATGACCAAAAATATCGAGATTTCCGCTTTAATTGCGTATAGATCTTTTATTTTTAGACATTTGAAAATCGATAATACTTTCTTAGGTAGCTTTAAATCCACTGTACAGCAGATCAATCAAAAAAATTATAAGGCGTTTCGTATTTTCAAAACCGCCATCAGGTTAATTTCTTTATCTACTTTAGCTAGGGCTGGTCGGTATTATAAGGGAGATATTGTAGCTAGCACAACGCTTCAGCCGCCTATTACTACCCCAGGGTATTTCTAGGTGCCCATTTAAGGTGGAGTCGATCTACAGACCGAAATTTCCTCTTGGATTTAATTCCCAGCAATGATCTAAAGATTTTTTGTAATGACAGATACAATACTAGTTTTTTCGATTTATCTATTTTTCTCTATAGTTATTTTATATTTTGTATTTGTTTAAAAAAATATCGATTTTCTCAATACAGTTTTTAATCTCCTTTGTTCTGTTTCATTAACGTATCAAAATAGTAAGTTTTTTCCTTTCAGGTTCAGTTTTATATTTTCTTTTGGCCACTAGAATACATTGTTTGGTAACTGCATAGGGAATTTTTCAACAGTTTGGAAAATGTATGACACAGTATTTTTCTCAACAATGTCCTCCCTTTATTTCCAGAGAACGGTGCTCATAATGAAGTTTGGAAAAATGGGTTGGTACTAATAGGGATATAAGATTGCCAGCGAGGTCTCCCGATTTCACGACGAGGGTTTTTCTTTAGCGGAGTGTTATCTAACGCATAATTTACAAGAAACAAGCAAATATCATAGAGCAAAAAGGATTTTAACGAGTCCCTTTCGACAATGTGTTGCGTCATATAATAAATTAATTTTATTTCTGTTTATTACTTAATGTAATACAGGTTGAGTCGTCAGATTGCTGCCCGCGAGTCGTTTGCAGCCCTCTAGGACCTTTCGTGCGGCCCGTGTATTTTAGTGAAAAAATGTTTTGTAAAAAATCCTTATCGTTCCGTTGCCGCGGGCAATTTCTCCATTTTTTTTTTGTTTTTGTCATGCTTTTATTGAACCGTAACCCTTCAGTCGGGAGATCGAAGAATTGTCACACTACCCACGAGGTGTTTATTTTTGTATATCTCTTTTCGTCTCCATTTCTCCCTAAAATAATCAACAGATTGTAGTTTTTATTGTTCTTTATTTTAATATCGACTTATGTAAACAAAGTGAGAAGCAATTTAGCAACATAAGTAAAAAATTAGAAAGTTTGCAGGGGTTTGCTTGGAGAGCTAACTGCCGGCCGTCACATTTCGATTTGTTCCTTCTATTAGCCTTCTAATCGCAAAACTGATTGTATAATAGTGAATCTGATGTGGTATACTAGAACGTTCCATTACCCCAATAGCCCGCTGGTACTCACCGAAGAGTAAAAACTGCCACCACCCCAGCTGGCACACTAAATGGAGGATGCGTACATGGAGCCACCCCAAATGCCTACAGAAGCGGATTCAAAATTTAATCGATCGAAAAATATAGTACTTCCCGAATTAAGGGTTAAGATGGCATCATTGGTTTGATAGCTAAGCTTACAAAAACATCTTAGAGGTGTCGCATGACATCCGCGCCCCACCTGCCCGCCACCACGTTATCAAGTGAACCGATTCATCCAAAAAGGTTGCCGATCCCTGTAATACAGTGTTGCAGCTTATTCTATATACCTTAAAGTCTAACGAAATTTCCAATTAAGGTATTAGTACTAGGCAATAGAATATTCACACCGAACGTATTTCCTCATAAAAGTAAAAATTTAAAGAATTCATTTGGGGAAATACTATAATACCAATTAGTGATAATTTTATGAAAATTATGACATATAGTATGATGAGCATAGAAAATTCGCCGTAAATGAAAATTAGGAGGTCTAATGAGTGTTAGAATATTTAATGGAGTCCCACCATTGACATAAAGGAATGTTTCTGTTCGGAAACAAATCACAATAATAATAAACACCAAATTTTCCTGACACTCAAGTCACTTAATAGAGACAGCTGCCAAACATTAACTGGGCATAGTTTACAAAGTAATTTCTCTCTTGATGGTCCTATCATGGCCTCTTTAATTGTTGTATGTTCTCCTCTTATTTAGAACAGTTTGCTTTATTTTGAAAAGTTACCTAAATGGATTAGCTATCAGTTATAATCTAAACATTTTGGTAAAATAATTTAAATACTATTTGAGTGTGAAAATTAGGACTCAGATTCTTATACTGAATTTTATATCCTGCAGTTTTCAGATCTGGCATTCTTAATTTTCTACCCATTGCATTTAAAACTTCTGGTGAAATTAAAATTTGGCGCAGTGTTCTGTGCATCAACAGCCAAGTAAGCTACATCCATTAATGCAAAATCTAAATTGGTTGTACATTCTGAACCTTGAACACAGCGCGATAGTTGACTGCATGATATCTGAAATTGGGTCAACGAATTTAGAATACATCTTTAAACAAATGAAAAATATCATTTCTAAAAGATTAACCGTTTATTTACAGAAACATCACAACTTTTTTCCTCTAATAAGTTGATGGCAAGCTTCCTACAGTCCTTGACAACAGTTTTGATGTATTTCAGCATTACATACATAATGGGAGATCGATGAAGAGCCACTCTTTGAACGATTTTGTGAAAATAGGCCACACGTTGTTTTCAATAGATATACCGTTTGAAGGCCCTCGAGAAACCCGACAGATACCAGCGTCATGCACGATGAAATGTTCAATTTGACGTAAAGGGGCTGCTGTCCCCCAAGGCGACTTTATATGCATAACCTATCTTTCAGATTTTCGCTTGCTGGTTTTTTAGGAGTGCAAGGGGTTTGAAAGAAAGGTTGACCTCCCTTGTAATGAAAATGGCAGGTAGATAGCGCTTTATAGGAATTTAAGCCCGTTTTGTTAAATAATTGGTTTAGTTGGTTTATTCGTTGATGTTAAGCTGGAGCTTTGAGTGCCAAAACAGCTAAGTTTTACGATAGGTTTGTTGGGATGGGAATTGTATAGAATCTGTTTAATTAATTGTGTTCAAAGTCCTTTTGTGTAAACTGGAAAATCGTCACCAATGTTCGCGCAATGTTGCCATACGTATTTGAGTTGATTGTTCGTGAATAGCTTTTACAAAATTACAACTAATAACAATTTAAAATATGTATAACATATCTGTGTATTAACATTTCATAATGTGAGGTTATGCGTATGCAATGTTTTGATTGGCTTAACCCATTTGCCCTTGAGGAACTTTCGGTCGTACTTTAGAATCTCTTATAAGTGCCCTAATTTGGTTATTTACAAAACATAATAATTTAATTGCAATTATCGATTTTTGTTGTAAGCATAAAGTTAACGAATTAAATCACATATTTATTTACCCATCAATTCCGTTACTGAAAATTGACCTTGTTATCAGAAATGTGTAGCGATGAACTTTGGTTTTGTTGGGAATGCCCATTTTGATTATGGAGTTTTAAAGTTCCTTGCGAAATTTAAAAAATGTGTTTTATTTTAATTTTTTTTATTTACGTGTCTGTATCAGCAAAGGTCTTGTATTGCTATAATAAGAAAATATGTGAAATTTTCGTTTGCAAAATATCAGAACAAAATGTTTGATAGCGCCTGTATACTGTTTACTTAATAACTGGTAATAAATCCAACATACATTAAATTTGAAATATGTAAAAATATTTTTGTAAATGAGAGAATGTTGAAAATCATTTTGACACTCGTCAAACATTTCTTAGGATTTTATTATTTCGTTTGCTTTTCGTACTTAAGTTAATCGTTGCTAACTACATAATTGTGAAGACATTGTTATGATGCTAATTTAGAAAAAAAGTTGAGCCGCCATCTTGACAAAAACCTTGAATATGCTGGCTTTTACATTTTTAGTTTAGCCAACTTTATTCTACTAAATACTAAATGAAGTTTATATTGGCGTCTGTCAGCAGTTAGTATCTAAATATAAATGTATCCTTAAGAAGCCAATTTAAAAAAAAATTGCTGCCATTTTAATGATCAAGAGTCGTGGCAAAAGCCTTGGATATACTCATTTTTATGTTTTTATTTCAGCCAACTTTGATCTGCTCAATAATAAATGAAATTATTTTTTTCTATTGATACCAGTTAGTAACTAAATGTATTGTTAAGAGAACAATTAAAAAAATTAGCTGCCATTTTGATGCTCAGAGTCAGAAGCCTTAAATATGCTGGCTTTGCATTTTTATTTTAGCCAATTTTATTCGACTAAATAATAAATGAAATTAATCTTGGCTTTTATTTAGCAGTTACTAACTAAAAATAAATGTATTGTTAAGAGGCTAATGTAAAAAAGTTTAGCTGCGATTTTGATTCCTCAGAGTCTTGGCAACAGCCTTGAATATGGTAGTTTTTATATTTTTATGTAACCCAAATTTTATTCTGCTGAATAAAATGAAATTAATCTTGACTATTGACACCAGTTAGTAAGTAAATATAAATGCATTGTTAAAAGACCATTTAAAAAAATAGTTGCCATTTTAATGCTCAGAGTCAA
>JABXWE010012784.1:0-39120 GCA_014611495.1 Limonius californicus
GTGGTTAATTCTTCAGTTAACTTTTTGTCTCCAAATTCACATTGCTGTGCTTGGTTTTTTAAATGGGTAATGAATTGTTCTAATTTCTCGGTCCCTTGACGATATGTAAAAAATTTATACCTTTCGTATGTTGTATTTTTCTTAGGCACGAAATGCTCATCGAATTTCTTCTTCAGTGTGGCAATTTTATCTTTTTCTCCCTCTTGAAAATTGAAAGAATTGAAAATATTTATGCATTCCTCACCCATGTGATGAAGTAACTGTGCACATTGTATTTTTTCGTCTTTCTTGTCCAATTCTGTTGCTGTTGCGTAAATTTCAAATCTTTGTTTCCACGTGCTCCAGTTTTCTGCCACATTTCCCGTTAATTTGAGGGCTTGTAAAGCTTTTCCTTCCATTTCTTCTTAATGTATTTCTTTGCTGTTTCTTATTTATATATTTGTTTTTGCACTTCTGCTACACTTAATTAATTTCTCAGTTTTCTTTGTTCTTGTCTCGACTGCGCCATGTTATATTTGATCTTCAATGAAAGACGGTTGAGCTTGAACTGAACTTTATTAACCTATGTTTCAACTGGAGACCACCAGTTGGTTATGCAACCAGGTTTACATGATAGCATTCATTTTACATATATAACAGCTGAAGTATTGCTATATTTTTACACTTCTACCTTGTACGTTCCCATATAGGTAGTGCAATAACATATTCAAATGAAGTTGCGCATTTTAAAAAGTACTCAGGTCTCCACTCCTACTATTCTAAATTCATTAGACACACATAAAGTAACTTATATGAAATATTTATAATAATAAAGTTTACAATACCATTTTTTAGTTTTTGCAAACAAAACAAAGTTATAATTTTAATTTAAAAAAATATCAAATATCAATTAAGATATCCAAATAAATTATAAGCTATTAATATCTTATTAATTTAAATTGACACTTTTCTTGCTTTAAGTTTCGTAAGTGTCTTAATTACCACTTCTAAATTTAATTGGGTTCACCTTTGTCTCCGGTAATCGCTAATGTATTCATGGAGGACTTCGAAATCAAAGCTCTGGTATCAACAGACCTGAAACACAAATCCTGGTTCAAATATGTGGATGAGACCTTTTTGGTTTGGTCTCAGGGACGCCAGTTTCTAGAACAGCTCAACTCAATTCACAATAACATCCAATTCACCATAGGAGTTGAGAAAAATGGCAGTATTCCTTTCCTAGATGTTCATGTCATTAGAAAACCCAATGGCAGCTTACGGTACGCTGTGTACAGGAAGTAGACGCACACAGATAGGTACCTAAAAACATATTCATCACCACCCTATGCAGAAGAACACCGTGCTCAAAACTCTGACTACCAGAGCTATCCGTATATCAGATAGTGAACATATACAAGAAGAGAAGGCACATCTGCTAACATCATTGCTATGCAACGGTTATACAGCCGTAGAAATTCGGAAAGCTATCCACAGAGCTGAAAATCTCAGGGCTAAAGAGGAATCCACATCTCCGGAAAAGTTAGCGTTTTTACCATACAGTAAAAGTACTACAGATAAGATAGGGCATGTTCTGAGAAGACATAACATAAAAACAATCTTCACTACCAAAGAAACCCTAGGCAAGGGTTTCCGATCAATTAAAGATCATACTTCTAGCTTAAAATCAGCCGGTATCTACAACATCCCCTGCTCCTGCGGCACAAACTATATTGGACAAACGGGGCGTTCCGTCGAGTTGAGACTCTGAGAACTCATAGGTGGTTGCAAACATAAGCGCATCACAAAATTGGTGGTAGTGGAAACCTGCATAACTGGCCACAAAACGGATTATGAAAATGTTCCAGTGCTTGCTAAAATACCGCACTACTTTTCAAGAATCATACGAGAAGCAATTGAGATTGAGAAACAACCCAATAACATCAATATAGGGGATGGGTTCAGGCTCAGCAACGCTTGGACACCCGTAATTCATCCTCTAAAGATTCGGAAACAAGACCGATATCCCACTGTCATGCCCTGCCGCACCTGAACTACGACGTTCTGCTCAATTGGCTCAAAAGGGTTTAAATACCTCCGCATCCCGGATTTGAATTGAGTACTACGAGGATTCTGAAGATGCAAGCTGTAATCGAAACGTTAGATTGTTTAGGTTCACAAACCAGTAACCAGTAATCTTGCCTTTACTGAGTGTGACCTCCAATCGATGACGCGGTCCAAGCCGAAAATTAATCATAGTGTTGAAAATTTGTAACATTTTCTAAGCTTCTAATCTGTCTTTTAATTGCCTAATTACTATATCAAAAAGGAAATTAATACATCATCATCATCAGCGTCAAGGGTTAAACCTTTTGGTTTGTTCTGGTCTCACAGATTAGAGCTGGTCTCTCCAGCGTGGAAATTAATACATAAATTCAAAAATTAGAATACATGCATAATACGCTTACCGAATTGGACCAGTTCGGGGATTCCCACATCAACTGGGAATCCCCGAAGATTCAATTCGAACACGGGGATACGGGGATTTCCGTTTGCTGTAAAAGGTTTAATTAACTTCCAAAGTTTTTTCTTAGTAATTTTGCCTTGAATTTCGACATTGTGGTGGTTAACCAACCATTCCTGCAATACACCTTTTTTGCAAGAAAATGTGGGCGGCTTGTCAAACTGCACTGAATGATAAGGTGCGTTGTCCATAACCACGACAAATTTTCCTTGCAACTTGTCCAAAGCAGGAATCAGCTGATTAACCAACCAATTTTGAAAAATTTACCCATTCATAGTTTTATGATAGTGCCTGTCGTTGTTCTTTGAGTCTAATAACATGTCGCACCCCTCCAAAAAGCCTAAATTACATCCCGCATTCAAAATCGTGAACCTCTTCCCCTCACATTTAATTTTGGCTGGGTTACTTTTAAAATCGGTTTCGTGTACCCATTGACGACTCGTGGATCCATCTTGGTAGATCCACGTTTCGTCTAGGTACACGAATGTCACATTTTCACTAGAATTTTGAAATTGGAGAAATTGTCTCAAAAATTTAATTTTGGGGCAACGACGTGTTTTTGTTCACATAAAATGTTGCGTCCATTCACCATTTTGTGTTTGTAACCCATTGATTTAAAAATTTTGAATAAAGTAGTCCTGCCCGGCCTGCTTCCCGTGTATTCCAAATTTCCGCGAGAGTCGGCCAAAAGTTTGTCGAGAGTAATGTTCATTCTTCAGATGATATTGTCAAATTTGTCGTTGCAAATCTTTTTTAAACGTGTAATTTAAGAAAACGTCCGTCTTAGTACGTTTACTACAAATGGATGATTTCAGAACGTTCTGTCCTTGTGATAAAATGTCCCTTATAGAACGCTCAGACACCTAAAATTATTAGTAATTTGCAATTGCATATTATTTAAGAAATAATACATGCTTACCCCAAATATATCAATTAATCGATTTATAATGGTAAATTGTGTGAAGTCTGGTCTATCTCTTTTATAGTGGTTGAAAGCTTTCACAATTTGCAGTTTAGTAACTTTGTTAATAACTTTCACCATTCTGACAATTAAGTAGGTATAATATATTATGTGTTTTATTAATTCTAAACTTACTAGATTATTTTAGAAAAGTAGGGGACCCTAGAGCTGGCAACTGGGCAATTTCATTTTGACATTGCTAGAAATCAATCAAATAATATTTAAGAAATGCAACTTAAGAAAAAAAACAGCCTGCTGGATGGCAAATCAATCCTGAAGAGATTATAGAATTTTTATCCTCCACTCTTTCTGTTGGTCATTATTTCTGCTTCACTATTTCCGTCGGGGACGTTCGTGACAGAAGCAATTTTTAACAGTCTATTTTTGACCGATGTTGAGTTTGA
This sequence comes from Limonius californicus, assembly GCA_014611495.1. Lineage (NCBI taxonomy): Eukaryota > Metazoa > Arthropoda > Insecta > Coleoptera > Elateridae > Limonius > Limonius californicus. Next base: position 3,866 of record JABXWE010012784.1, read on the forward strand.
CCAGATAATTTTTTACTAAGGCAGGGTTCAACCAAAGGAATTTTTAATCGATTATGTTTGTAATAGGCGCAATTTTGAATGGAGCTGTTTATAACCATAATCTTTTTCTGAGTTATTTTTAACTTCTTAACGATTTTTGTTTTGAGTGCGATTATTTGCATACACTTACCCATATAACACACAAAAGGCCTCGAAGGCCCGTGGCTATGATCTTTCTCCAGCCCCTTTTGTTTCTTGTCAAAATTTCCAATTTGTGTACGATACCCAGTTCTGTGAAGTCTTGGTTGACTGCTTCCAGGCATGCTTTAGGGGTCTTCCTCTTCTGCTGTTCCCCTCAGATTCCCCTCTGAGGATCGTTTTGGGGACTATGTTGTGCTTCATCCTCGCTATGTGCCCTAGCCACCGCAGTCTTCCTTGTTTCAGAGTCTTAGCAATGGGAGAGTCTTTGTACGTTTCATATACTTCCTCATTTGTTCTTCTTCTCCAACCTTCTCCTTGCCTTACACCTCCGATATTCCGCAATACTTTCCTTTTCCACCTAGGTACCTAGTTTGGTCTCCGTTGATTTTGTTAAAGTCCGCACTTCACTTCCGCATAACACTACTGGTTTTACCATGGTTTTATGGATGCGTTCTTTCACTGCTCTTGATACTACACTTTTATTTAACACTGCACATGTTTGAACTCCTGCCGTTATCCTTTTCTGGATCTCTACCGTTTCATCTCCATTGCTGGTTAATTCCACTCCTAGGTAGGTGAAAGATAGCACCCGTTCGATCTCGTATTACCTCTATTCTTTACACTCGATGATTAATGTCTCGTCGGTTGGATTTTTTGTGTTCAGGACCATGTATTTAGTCTTTTGCTCGTTAATTTCTAGTCCGAAGATTCACGCTTCTCCTTCTAGTCTCCGAAACATTATGTTCAGTTCCTTTTTAGTTCTGGTTAGGATCGTGAGGTCATCAGCGTATGCTAACACTTGCGTCGGATTATTAAATACATTGTTGATCGTTTTAGATTTACTCTTTCTCACAATACATTCTAATGCTACGTTAAAGAGCGTCGGGGACATGGTGTCTCCCTGTTGGAGTCCCTTCTGTACTCCAAATTTTCCCGAATTTATGCCATTGATTTTCACCTTACCTTCTGTATTCGTCAACGTTATTCCCACTAACTTGGCCAAACTTTATTGGAACTTGCAATTCTTTCAGCGCTTTTATTAGTTCTGTTCTAATGACACTGTCGTACGCTTACTTGAAGTCGATGAATAAAGCATAAATCTGTAGCCCTTTAGTCCTTATTTTCATGGTGAATAGATGGTCCGTCACCGATCTCTGCTCTTTAAAACCCGCTTGGTATTTTCGTATTTCCTTCTCAACTATCTTCCTCGGCCTTTCATTTATTAGTGACCCAAGTATCTTATAGGCTACATTTAGTAATGGATATCGGTCTATAGTTTGGGCACTCTTGTTTGTCCCCCTTCTTATATATTGGAATTATCAGGGCTTCGCTCCACTCTAGCGGCATTTTGCATATAGGTAGTCCATATGCGCGACAAGAGTTCTATTCTAACATTTTCGCTTTCACAATCTTTGCCCCGCGCTTTAACAGTTCCGCTTCCACTTCTTCAGTTCCAGGGCTTTTGTTGTTTTTAACTTCTTCATAATTCTCTAGTTGATTTATTGTCATCATTTACCGGTATCGTGGGTTCCTTCTCTTCTTCCATCTGTTCTACTTCTGTTGTGATCATTATTTCCTGATAGTGCTCCTTCCATCTATGTGCTATTCGCTTCTCTCCAGCTATTATGTCTCCCTCTTGTCCTTAAACGTCAGCTGTCTGGTCTGGTAATCCTTTTTACTATTCTTTACTTTCTTGTAAAACATCCTCATATTCCTATTGCTAAAATTCTCTTCCATGTCCTGTATCATATTGTTAAACCAGTTTCTCTTATACCCATATTATAATGATATGATTTTTTCTCATAGATTCAACTAATGTATGTCACTATCATCTAATGTCTAAACTCTATTTGTTGAGCATTGAGCTAGAACGTCAACAAACGCACGTGTTTGACTCACCCGAGCGCTCGCTGTGATTGGTCTAGGCTAGATAACGCTAACGCCTCATTACTTAAGGAGTAATTGACGCTCAAAACCTTTACTTTGCACTCGTAATTACCGGGTTAAGCTTGTGTGCTTTTTGAGCAGTGCTTATCGGTTTTCGGAGCGTTTGTATAGTGCCTGGTGCTTATTTTCCTAAAATGGGGCAAGTTGTTCCAGAAACGTGTAATCTTAGGGGGCGTCCTACTACAAAAGAATTCTGACAGCGCGAACGTTAATTTAGAACCGCAAGGAATATTACGTAAATACACATCCGGTAAATCAACGCACATGTGAAGCGTTTGTTTACGTTCTAGCTCAATGCTCAACAAATAGAGTTTAGTTCGTAATATTAGTGCTGTGCAGATCTTTGTAAAGCTTTAACAGCAGTTCATGATCAGTTTTGAAATTACTCACACTATACAGAAACTAAATTCTATACAACTGAATTATATTCAGTAATAATAATATTCACACTGCAAAAATGTACCCTTCAATGTTGTATTTATTATTTACTCAAAGGGCGCTCCCAAATAAAGAACGCATTAAGCGGCAGGCCTTAGATAACTCTTTCTATGGGTACGACTGACCCTGGCTATATTGCAATTTTCTTAGCACTCTGTATAATTGTAGAGTTAACAATAGTATAATAGACAATAAAAATGTTTTAGATGGGATTGGACAAGTTGGCTACACTACGGCACATTAATCCTGACATTAATTGTATTAATACCTCTGACATGGTTTTATGCAATATGGAATAGATACTTTTCAAGAAATCGACCAGATGATGATTTAGAACCGAACAATTCTTTCGTTCGATTTTGCTACTATTTGTCACTAACCATTACCACAAACGCAGCATTGAGGACCGCAATTTATTTAATTTCATGTGGCCTGTTTCTTGCATGTGTTCTGAAAGAACTTGTAAGATTACTGTATGCGTAAGCGTGAATCAAACATTTTTAATTACATTGTGTTTTAGATTGAATGTAAACAATATCATACAACATCAAAAAGTTACAAATCCTTAATAAGCATTCTGTTAACGCATGATGACTTATCTCAGGAAAAATGCATTGTTCCATGGGTAACTATTTAGAGAATATTTATTTAGTTTCACGTGGTCATTAATTTCTTTTCCAGCATATGAATTACACCCTGTCGTTGGCAATTTTAAGTGGATTTTCATTTCTTCGTATCCATATAGGGCTCAAGTTGCTCTTCGCAACTATTATCACGATTTTTTATTCAATTTTTGTGTGGAATTTTAACGATGAATTTTATGAGGTGAACATTGTTTAATCTTTCCATAACATTTGTGTTGATTTTAAATTTTGCAGACTAGTGAAACTTTTAATTACATGATGAAGTCGCAAATAGCCCACATTATGAGCTTGATATTTTTAACAATCACTTTGCATGTGATAGACAGACAGACCGACTATTTGAACAGACTGGATTATCAGTGGAATCAGAAACTAATATTGGAAAAAATGGAAGTAAACACGATGCATAAAATAACAAAAATGCTTTTGAAGAATATTTTACCTGAACATGTTGGTAAGTTTATGTGAGACTGAGCTTTTTTCAATAAATTTTAATCAAATATGTTTTAGCCGAGCTTTATCTGAAAGTAGACAGAAACAGAAGTGAAAACGCGCTTTACAATGAAGAATACGACAATGTAGGGGTGATTTTTGCAACAGTTGTGGATTACCCTACTGAGTGCTCCGAACAATATTTCTTAGGATTTGTTAATATGATAATCAAAGACTTTGATAATGTAAACATACATCACTTAGAAATGAACTGTGGCAACTGAAATTGGAAATTGTTTTCAGTTATTACCTAAAGAAAGACGAAAACCCATAGAGAAGATTAAAGTTACCAATCTGTCATACATGGCAGCGTGTGGCTTAGATCCGGGCAGGAGAGACTCTATAATTGATGGATTTCAGGAAAGATCTGGAGAGCACATTGTAGTTACTTTAGTAAAATTTGCTGTGGATATGATTAAAGCACTTAAAAACATTAACAAGGAGTGTGGACAAGACTGTAAACTTAGAATAGGTAAAATTGTTTAATGTTACGGATTAAAAAAAAATAACTATAGCTTTCTATAGGTATTGATAATGGTCCAGTTATGGCAGGAGTTGTAGGGTCTAAGAAACCCTTGTATGATATATGGGGTAATACAGTTAATGTAGCATCTCGAATGGATTCTGAAGGGCTTCCAGGAAAAATACAAGTCACGGCAAATACTGCTGCCGTGTTGAAAAAATATGGAATACACTGTGAATACAGGGGTCTTATATTTGCTAAGGGCAAGGGAGATATACCTACCTACTTCGTATCTTTGACTGAAGATGATGATTTGATCTACAACACGGCGTTATAATAAGAATTTTGGAATAACTGTTCAATATTTATCAAGTTTAAAGAAAAAGGCTTGGAAATATTGGCATAATATTTATTGTACGCTTCTGTTAACACAGCTTGTCTACATACCTTTGACTGAAAATGATGATTTGATTTATTATAATAAGTTTTTAGTAAATGTGCAGTATTTAATTAAGTTAAAAAGATTTAGTAGTTTTGGATTTATTTATTGTATACCTCTGTAAATATATTATCTACATAAGAATGAATTATTCAATTATTGTCCCATTGCATGATTTGTCACTATTTTCTACTGTGTCCATCCTTGAAGTAAATTGAATTAAGACAATAAGGTATGTTGCAACTGATGAGAAAATCTGCAACAAAGTACACAATAAGTTTTTTTAAGTGTTGTTTAAAACGTTATTATTAAAAGTAAATCAAAATTTTAAATAAATTGGAGGCTGTTGAAATTATTAGTTAAATATATACAATACCGGTACACTCCTTAATTAATATAAATTTCAACAAAACAAAACGTGAAATAATTAATAAATTTAATTTTACTTAAGTATGAGGCAAAAATATTGTTTTTATATCCTTAAGGTAAGTATTATTGGTGTATATTTACCAATTTTACTTTTAAGGGACTACTAAACTAAACAAGTTAAAATTATTATTTTCTTTTGGCACCCTAACTGCGGTTTATGTAAAATGCCACCTTTCTGCATAACTAATAGACAACATATCCAAGATTTTGATAAAGGGAAATAATTACTGAAAAAAATGATAAAAATTGATGGTAAAATATTATCAAAACTAGTGTAATAATACGTAAAATCAACCTACATTTGGTACCCTCCCGGCGCTCCCCTATATGTGGGGTTGCAAACTACCATCATCTAAGAGAATAATACTGCACAGAACCCCATTCGAAGATTTATCTAATTTTCTTAAAGTCAGGACATTGCCAAGAGTTTATAATCAAGTTAGTCGTACACTAACCGCATACGCTTTTACATGGGCTTAATTGCTGACCATCATTCAGGTAGCCGGCCGTAGGTTCCGCGAGAGACTGGTAAAGATATATATAATAATAATATGTCAAGGGTCACATTTGATTTTGAATTCCAAGGTCGTTTTAGCATCCTTTTTAGGTAAAAATCATAGAGATAGAAAAGAGAATACTTGAATTTTGCTTCTTATGTGGAGAAATGCCGACAGATGGCGCTAAGCAATTAATTTGACATTCATAACTATAATAATAGTAGTTACCTTCAATTATGCGTGTTGGTTATGTTGGCAAACGACAGTTAACCAACTTGAATTTTGACAACTGTCAAAAATTGTTATCAATCACAATATCAATTAAAAATCAAGGCTCACCCAAATGTCAAGCAATTATCATGTTTCGATAATTAATTCGTCAGAGAAAACTGATGTTGTTGAAAACAAGTCATGATACTGTAAATAGCTGCTATAATTAAAAATGGTTCGCAGAAAACGAAAATTGAAGACTAACTAAAGTGAACAAGTTTATGAAACCTGAAATGAGGCTGTGTGCACGCTTTATTCTGTGTGTTCTGTTGTGCCCTAGTTTTATTCGCTGCAATGAAGTCGTCGACAATAAGAAAAATTCCGTGGAGAACAACCTCGAATCCCCATTATGCTGCAACCTCACCTCGACGGAAAAGGTGGAAGTTGAATACACATCAAAGATAATAGAAAACGAATACATAGTTACTTTTAATGGTTATTATAAAAACAACGCCCGTGCCAGCTACATAAACGCGGCGTTAAACACTTCTGGAGTTCGAAAATGGAGAATTTTGGCGAGAGAAAACCCTGCAAGCGATTACCCGAGCGATTTTGATGTGGTCATATTTGAAGATTCTGACACGATTGTTGGTGTGGACGCCTTAAGCGAACATCCGTCGATTAAAAGGGTAACAGCGCAGCGAATGGTCTTGAGAACGTTAAAATTTATCGACTCGAATGATTATCTGCAACCTGTGAATTGTGTAGGTGCTGGGTGTAACGGTTGGCGCCTACGTCGGATTCAGAACAATCAATTTTGGCAAGCAACAGGCCGTCATACAAGTAGGAGATTGTTAAGAGCAATTCCTAGGCAGATCACTTCAGTTCTGCAAGCCGATGCGTTGTGGAACATGGGAATAACAGGCAAAGGCATAAAGGTTGCTGTCTTCGACACGGGACTTTCAAAAACGCATCCACATTTTAGAAAAATTAAAGAACGTACAAACTGGACTAACGAGAAGACCTTGGATGACGGTTTGGGACATGGAACCTTTGTAGCAGGCGTTATTGCGTCAAGCAAAGAGTGTTTAGGATTTGCTCCCGACTCAGAACTGCATATTTTTAGGGTTTTTACGAATAATCAAGTGTCATATACATCATGGTTCTTGGACGCATTCAATTACGCTATTCTTAAAAAAATTAACGTACTTAATTTGAGTATTGGAGGCCCTGATTTTAAGGACCATCCATTCGTCGACAAAGTTTGGGAACTAACAGCAAATCGGGTCATCATGGTTTCTGCTATTGGTAACGATGGGCCACTGTATGGTACCTTAAACAACCCAGCAGATCAAATGGATGTCATTGGAGTGGGAGGAATTAACTTTGAAGACCAGATTGCTAAATTTTCATCACGTGGAATGACAACATGGGAACTTCCCCATGGTAAGTAATTCTTTGCTTCAGTTTTCTGTTTTTACAGACCCTCTGAACAATAATAGGAGGTTGATTAAATGGAACAAAAACTGTTTACTTTAAAACAATTTTTTGTTAGCCCCAAAATATGCATAACTTACTAGAGAAGAATGAAAAACTGTTTATAGCTAATTTATTTGATATTACATAACTCGCTGAGGAATAGGAAAACAAAAAACCTTAGAAAGAAAAAACTGGTAGGTATAGTAAAACAAAATTTCTGAAACAGTCATTTGTTTCATTCGAGAGACTGCACAGACTTTCATTTTTTTTTAAATGATGGGCATACCTTAATATACTTTTCAACAATTTATCTGTTGATGTACCTACTTATTTTTATGTATAAAAATACTTAAGAAAAACACTTAAAAAAATTTTTTTCTGTGTCTACCCCAGACAAAGTTATTGAGTTTCAAAGAAATTTATCTACTGCATATTTTGGAGAAAACAAATAGGATCGAAGGTTACTCGTGAGTAGGCAACTTTGTACCATTTAAGTGTACTTCTTTCTCTTACCATCCTGGGAATCCGTGTAGGCTACCTGCTATAATGGACAGTCTGTATAAAAAAAGTTTATAGGATATGGAAGAATTAAACCGGATATAGTAACATTTGGATCAGCTGTGAGAGGTTCTAATATAAACGGTGGTTGCCGGTCACTATCAGGGACAAGTGTAGCTTCTCCCGTGGTAGCAGGAGCAGTTACACTCTTAGCTAGTGGAGTTTTACACCGTAGTGAAATTATAAACCCGGCCAGCATGAAGCAAGCTTTGATAGCTTCGGCTCGAAGGCTGCCTGGAGTTAACATGTTCGAGCAGGGGCATGGAAAATTGAATTTAGTGAAAGCTTATCAAATTTTAAGCAGCTACAAGCCACAGGTAAAGAACAAAAACCGGTTTAAAAGTTGCAACTATTAGGGAAATGTTTTTTTTAGGCAAGCCTGAGCCCAAGTTACATTGATTTAAGTGAATGCCCGTACATGTGGCCCTACTGCACCCAACCGCTTTATTACGGAGCTCTTCCCATCATAGTAAATGTGACCATTTTGAATGGATTGGATGTTTCCGGACATATCTTGGGAAAACCGCAATGGCATCCATACAGCCCCCAACAAGGACAGCTTTTAGATGTTGCGATATCATACTCGGAATTTCTGTGGCCCTGGTCGGGGTGGCTTGCTATTAGCTTTTCAGTTAGTGCTGACGGTGCTACTTATGAAGGGTTTGCCCAAGGGCATATCACTTTAACTGTGGAGTCGCCTCCTGCAAATGGTGAACTTGAACCTAGACAAAGTACAATTACATTACCCATTCGGTAAGAGTAGTAATAATTTTTTTTTTAAACACAGTATTAGCAGATTCAATTCTGTAGGGCTAAAATTATCCCTACACCTCCTCGGCATAAAAGAATTCTGTGGGACCAATACCATAACCTTCGCTATCCTCCTGGCTACTTTCCTAGGGACAACTTAAAAGTTAAGAATGATCCTCTAGATTGGAATGGCGATCACATTCACACCAACTTCAAGGACATGTACCAAAATTTAAGAAATGGGGGATACTATGTTGAAGTTTTGGGTAAAACTTTGAAGTAAACTTTTATGTGAACATTAAAAAAAGCAAAATATTATAGGTTCCCCCTTTACGTGTTTTGATGCTTCTCAGTACGGAACCTTACTAATAGTAGACCCGGAAGAAGAGTTTTTCCCAGAAGAAGTAGCGAAGCTCAAACGAGACGTAGATGCTGGCTTGTCGGTTATAGTGTTCGGAGATTGGTACAATGTCACTGTTATGAAGAAAGTGAAGTTTTATGACGAAAACACACGGCAGTGGTGGATGCCTGACACGGGGGGAGCAAACATTCCAGCTCTTAATGACCTCTTGGCTTCGTGGGGCATAGAGTTCGGTGATCGAGTCTTCGAAGGAGAGTTCAAATTTGGGGACCATGAGATGTATTATGCTTCCGGCACTAATATTGCCAAGTTTCCCGATAATGGGCTGCTTGTGGCAAAGCCTTTAAAAGATCAAGCCTACCAGGTACACTTTTAAACATTAGTGAAGGTAGGTAATAGAGCATTCAAGAATGCTGTCAGAGTAAAATCCAATGCAATTATTGGAGTGCACACATATCACACATAATACAACTTGTTTACTTGTATGCCTGTTTTGGATTAGGAGGGGAGGGTGAACAAGTTCACCTCACTAGTTTGGCCAGTTGAAAGGAGGGTACAACATAGTATACCACACCGGGGTCGCGTAAACAATTAGATAGCACTAATTTCTCAGTAAAGACATTAAAAAGCTTAACGTGATGTGAGTTCCGGCACTTTTTCTACAAAAACACTTTTTATATAGCAGAGGTTGTGTTTACCATGAAGGTGCCACAATGGGCTCACCTTTTTGAGGCCTAAATGCATGTGAACTTGTTCACATTCCCCTCCTAATGCAGAAACCAAAATTTACTTCAAATAAAAGGTAGGAGTAGAAGCATATCCTTCAAAGTGTATTAAAATGGTCACCTCTTAGTTGTAAGCAAATGCTTCAGCCGTAGCCGTGTACTGAAACAAGTATGTGATTGTTCTTTCTTTGTTACTTTCCAAAATATTTGTGTTATGGTTTAAAATTCATGAAGACATATGGGCTCGGACGCCCGCAGTGGCTAACTGGCCAGTGGAAAAGGGTTGTGGGTCTTCATAACTGCTCAGAGCATTAATGTAAATGAGCTTGCATCATAACAACTTCTGACAACTAGTCTATTTGAAAGTGGTTTGAACAGGAACCACTTACGCCGACGCCTGGTGTAACCCTCAACAACAACTGTCGCCGCCCCCTTGGGGTTGCTACATGCCAGGCATAGACCACCTTAACTAAGAATCCTTAACATGATCTATTTTTCGAGGTGTCCCCCTCTTTATTTGAATAATACACAAAAATAATATAACAACACTTTTTGGGTGACTGAGTTTTTTGGTTTCTATTAAATTTTAGAGAAATTCCACGTAAAAAACAATTTAAAAGTGATGAAATAAAATTAATATTTGCAAAAGATTAGGACATTAAGCTCTGGTAAAGGAAGACAATATAGAGAGTGAGTGCTTACAAGTGCAGAAAATGGTACAAAAGGAAGCAGCAGCTTTTCCCAATATTAAAAGGCAAAGAAAAAGTCAAGATTGGTTTAATGCTGTATGTAAGGAGGCAGTAAGAAAAAGAAGTTTAGCAGAAGCGGAAATGCTAGACAACTGAAGCAAAAAGAAAGTATGAGGAAGAAGGTAGAAAGGTGAAGACAATTTGCAAAAACAATAAAAGACAAAGTATGGAAGAGAAACTGCAACAAATAGAACAAAGTTTTAACATAAAAGAAATAAGAAATTCCAAAGATTGATTTATCATCAGAAGCTTTAAAAGAGGAATTGTCAATGCCCTTCAGAAGGTTAGAACAAAAATCGGGGGAAGATGCCCTACAGATAAATAGGGAAAAGATTAAATTTATAGAAATGGGAGGGTAACCAGAACTTCATTGCTAGTGAAATAATACTAAAGAGGGATGAAAATAGTGACTATAAAATCGAAGCAGTTTTTATTACCTCAGTGTAACACTAACAAACAAAAATGACGAAAAGGAAGAAAGATACGTGGATACCTAAGGGCAATAGACGTGCAGGAATAATAATCTCAAAAAATGCGTCTAGAGCTGCAAAGGGGAGATTGTACAAAGCCTACAAATCTATATCGGAATGAGTTATGGTAATGACCCAAGAAACAAAATAAGAGTCTAGGAGAGAGATGTTAAAGAGGATTTTTTTATGGAAGAACGAAGGTGTACGGAGAAGGAAAACGAATGACGAGGTGATGGAATTAAATAGGCAACCCTGTATTGTAAGACAGTAAAGATGAAACAGGATTGGGTTGGGACAAGCACAACAAAAAAGCCAATATAAGAAGGTGTAGGCATTCGAATGAGAAGATGACGACCCAAAATAATTTGTCTGGAAAATCTAGAACAATTTGGCATACAGAATTGGAAGCAGAATGCTACAAACAGAAGGGGCTGAAGAAAAATTGTTGAAGGCATGGTCTTTGTAAAGCCCGGAGTGCTGATTTATATATTAATTTTATGCATTTGTTGACTAAATGTAATGTCGAACAAGAGTATTTTCAGTGAAGATACAGCCAGCAACGAATTGAAGGTTATTGTTTACAAAACCAATTTATTTTCAATTTTTTTTTACAAATTTATCACTCAACATTACAAAAGAAAATGTTCCGTGTAATATGTGTTTAACAGAATTTTGTTCAAAATTTTGTATAAAATTTATTCACACAATTTTGTACAAAATCCTGCAAAACACATATTACATGTGAGCATACGGAAATAGGTGCAAATTACAGTGACATCTGTGAGAAAACTGTCAAACTAATCACGTGACTGCCGATAAAGTAAAACTCTAACAAAATTTTATAATATTAGGCTAATGCATAAGTCCGTAGCGCTTTTATTTATTTATTTTACATTAACGCACGACAAAGCAAACAAGCTGCAGCAATAAAGAGCACGAGCGAGATAAGAGAAAGTGCGTGGAGTGGTGGCAGGCGGGGTAAACATATTCTTCTCCGCCCTCTATGATTGTTAATAAACACTAAAAATTGCGACGCCGACTTTGAACAAAATGTAGGTTTTAGAACATGAATCTACAGAATTTTGTACAAAATTTTGCTGTATGACACGACACAGAATTTTGTAAAAACACTTTGAACAAAATTCTGTGCCATGTCATACTGAATAATCTTGAAACAATAGACTATCTGGGGGATGTAGACATAGTGGGGGTGATAGAAACGCAAAAAATGAGGTGGCTGGCAGGATGGAGGAGAGCCAGGTCCTAAAGAGGATGCTAAGCAGAAGAATAGACAAAAAAAAAGGGGGGGGCAACCAAAAATAAAATGGCTCGACCAAGTATCAGAGCACCTGAGAACATTAAATGTAAGAAATTGAAAGCAAATGACCTAAGACTGCAATAAATGCACGTAAACGACACAGAGCACTAAAGACCTTAAGGCCTATAAAGCTGATGGTATTATAAATAATTTCTAACATAATTTGTTTAATTTTATTCAGTAATTTCCATTCAATGGTTTTTTGTTTATGTATTTAATATTGACCACAATAGAAACGGTTACCTAAAGAAAATAAGTTCATTTGAGTACTTGTAAAAATAAAGTAAAAAAAATTTGAACACCAGTGTGTGCTTTCTAAGGTTGGTTTCAAATTGATAGTTGCCATTGTATATGCCTTCCAGCAGCTATTTTTAATTAACCGAGGTTACATATTCTAGAATGCTCTATTGTTTGGATGTTAATCTCATTCAAAGTGTAATTAAAACTTAGAAAATTAACGATCGTTTATTATTATTAGATAGCAAATTTGGGCGAAGATCTCGAGAAAAAGCACTTAGTGCCCGTTCTGGGACTTCTGCAAAGTAAATCAACGGAAAAAAGTGGCAGGATTGTGGTGTACGGAGATTCAAACTGTTTAGACACAAGCCACCTAGAAAAAGCTTGTTATTGGATGCTAAATGCCATCCTGGAGTTCACTTCAACCTCCCATTTGCCCACCATCTTCACTCACAACGAAATGAAGGATAGGTCGTTGCAAGTAGAGTCAGAAGTGCCACAGAGAATGGAAGGAAATCGGCTGTACAGGTATTCCAAGGTGCTCGAGGGTCATCTGGGGGAATCCCAGGCTAGGGCACTTCCGCAATGCCCTCACCTGGTGTGGACGCAGCCGGTGCCTTTAAATGTGTCTGCACCCACAAATCTATACCAGCCACAGAAGCTGCTACAGGTTGCTGAAGATGTCGTCCCGATATTAAATGTGGATAACGAACTAAGAGGTATATAATTTTAGTCACTGTTTTTGGGAGGATTTAAATGTAATTGCAGCCGTCCTGGATTTGGTTGCCCTTGAAATTTTTAACATAAAATTAAAATAGATGATTTCAAGGTTTGTTAATTTAACATGAACATGCGGGTAGTTTTTGTCTTAATAAAAATATTAATTAAAATAATTTTAAAAAAATTAGGTATATAACAGTATTTTAAAAATAATTTCTTAAGGTATTTCTTTCATATATAAAATATTTCGTGATATTTTGAGGTCAACAACATTGTTAATTGAATTGAATTCAAAATTTTAATTGGTTCTTACAATATTTTCTTCAAATGGTCATGCATTTTATGCCATTTTTTGTAAGACACCTGTTTGTGTGTATGTATTAAATTTTCTAAAGTTGGGTAACTGAAGTGTTTAAAATTACAAAGTATTGGAATTACGATACAAGCAATGGCAGTAGAAAAGGAAAAGAACTCTACAGTTTATTTAACAATTTTATTCATATGTTTAATTAGTTTAGATTAAAAATTTGCTTGGTATTGTTGCAATGTTATTTGTATTTCGTATCTTCTGAATTCAGTTTGATGTTGTTTTCTGAGTTTAACGACTACAATAATATAAACATCATCTAGTTAAAAAGTTACTAAATTTATACACTAAACAACGGCTGAATTTACCAATACAGTCTCTACATTTTTGTTAAAGATCGAATTTTAGGATCCAAATGTTAAATGAACAGATCATGTGATCACCATGACATTGAATTCTAAAATACTTGTAAGATATTATTATACAGGGGTTTAAAGAAAAATGGTCGAATAATTTACCCACGTATAGTACTCATCAAACCAAACAAAAACGTCTTAATCAACACATGTCCACAAACCAACTGTGATGTTCCCTCAAAATTTATTTACTAAATAGCAAACGCCACACCTATTTGTATGGCAGTTTTAAGGCCAGTTTAGGCTATATTTACAGTTTCACCAAGATGAAAAATCACGTGATTTTAGCCACGTGTTCTTTGTTGGTACACCAAGTTGAAGAAAAACCACATGACGCAGTTGCCTAATAGAGGCGAGTTTGTTCTTTAATTAATAAATTGCATTATTATAAAAATATGAACAGTAAAAACACCAACAGGTAAATAAATATAACATTTCGCATCTAGTGAGTCAAAATCAGGGGACCTAGGTGGCCCTGCAATTAGACGCCTCGTCCTATCCATTTGTTTTTATAGATTATAGGTATTTTTCGATGTTGATTGAAAAATGTGGACAAGTCCCATCGTGCATAAACCACAGATGAACGCTGTCATTCAGGGACATGTCTTTCAAGAGGGGGGTAAAGTGTTATTCAGGAAGTCAAGACACAGTTCACCACTTAAACGATTTAGTAAAAATACCTTAGCCTTATGAGACTGTCTGTTGTTGCAATTAATGATAGCATTACTTGTGTAAAAGTAGTTTCATTGGTAAATAAAATATTGGCAGCAAAGCTTGGATTTTCTGCAACTTTTCTCAATATGAATCTAAAAAATATTCTTGAAGCATAAGCAAAAACAGTAAGGGTTGTACCCGCTGGATATGGTATGGGTACAATTGTGTACAGTAAACAAAAAATAATAAGTGTAATTTTGCTGTTGATGGCAAATGAAAAGCCTACTATTGCAGTTCATTAATTACAATACAAAATCACCTCTATCTCTGAAACAGTTGGTATGCTTGAATAAGACTTTTTCGTTTAATTTGATGGGTACTATACGTCGGTAAATTATCCGATATTATTTTTAAACACCCTGAATGTTTAAAAATGTCCCTTAGATATTTTTAAATTCTTTTTCTTCTTCTTTCACTTGTCCTTCTGCCCATTATTCTATTTGGTCTAACCAGCCCCTTATTGGTCTCCTTCTTCCCTCTGCCCCTCTTCAGTTTTCCCATTTCCAATACCCTTCTCGGTAATCCTTCTCTATCCATTCTTGTCAGGTGTCCATACCAGTTCAATTGTTTTCTTTCTATTTTTTTTCGAGTAATGGTGGTTTCTGAGTGATCTCTCTTATATGATCATTTCTCACGTGTTCCCATTTCGTAATCCCCACGATCTTCTTCAGATGCTTCATCTCCATGGCGTTTATTCTTCCTTCGTGTTTTTTCTGAAGTGTCCAGTTCTCGGCCGCGTATGTGATTATGGGCACCGTTATTGCATTATGTATTTTTAATTTTGTAGTTATTTCAATATGCTCATGACCTAACACCATTTTATTCAGTGCGTAATATAGCCTTGTTGATTTATTTGCCTTGCTTGTTAATTCTGGATCAATTCTCCCGTCATTTGTTAAGATGGTCTCTAGGTATTCGAATGTTGATACTCTTTCTAATGGTGTATTGTTACATATGATGTCCCTGTTCCTGTTATCCCCTTGTATTGCATTAATTATCATCACTTTTGTTTTATTTGTGTTGATTTCCATCTTCATGTTTTTTATCTCTTTGGACCAGCTATCTAAACTTCGTTTGTTGAGCATTGAGCTAGAACGTAAACAAACGCTTGACAGGTGCGCTGATTTACCGGATGTGTATTTACGTAATATTCCTTGCGTTTCTAAATTAACGTTCGCGCCGTCGGAATTCTTTTTTAGAAGATTACACGTTTCTGGAACAACTTGCTCCATTTTAGGAAAATAAGCACCAGGCACTGTACAAATGCTCCGAAAACCGATAAACACTGCTCAAAAAGCACACAAACTTAACCCGGTAATTACGAATGCAAAGTAAAGGTTTTGAGCGTCAATTACTCCTTAAGTAACGAGGCATTAGCGTTATCTAGCGTAGACCAATTAAAGCGCGCGCTCGGGTGAGTCAAACACGTGCGTTTGTTTACGTTCTAGCTCAATGCTCAACAAACGAAGTTTAGTAGTTCCTGCATTTTTCTTCTAGAATCCGCTATTAGTACAATGTCATCTGCGTACATTAAGCTGTTTATTAGGATGGGTTGTAGATTCTTGTGTCCTATCACGGTGCTTAGTGTAGTTTTAGTCTTGATACGTTTTAATATTTCGTCCATCATAATCACGAATAGCAGAGGGCTCAGGCTGTCCCCCTGCTTTATCCGTTTCTTCATCTCAAATACCTCTGATCTATGTCCCGGTATTTGAACTTTACATTTTACTTTGTTAATCGTACTTCTAATTATTCGTATTAATTGGTTTGATACTTCTAGTGCCTCAAGTGTTTCACTGTGTCGAATGCCGCTTTCAGGTCGATGAAGGTTATGTATAACTCTTTACCCTCTTCTATTACCTTATGTATTACAGTTCTCAGTATAAAGAAATTTTCATTTGTTTGTCTGCCGGGACAGAATGTTGTTTGTTCTTCCTCTAGTTTCCCCGCAATCTTTTCTCTAGTATTCTTGTGTACAATTTGTATACAGTTTGGCCCAGGTAGATAGCTTTATAGTTATCACATTTCGAGGAGTCTCCTCTTTTGTGTATCGGAATGATTAGGTTATTTTCCCAGCCTGTAGGGATTCTTTCCTTATTCCATGCTTCTTTGAACATCTCCCATAACCAATCCTTCCCTTTCTTTCCTAGCCATTTAATATATTCCGGGGCGATTTCATCTTCTCCACTTGCTTTCCCTGTTTTCACATTTTGAATTGCTGCTTGTACTTCTTCTTCAGTTATTTCTTGGGGTTCTTTCGTGTTTTCAGTTTCCCATCTTCCATCCTCCGTTGTGTCTGCAAACTTTTCCTCATGGAATTCCTTCCAGGTTTCCAAAATTTCTTCCATTTCTATTTTGATTTCATTGTGTTTATTGTCTATGGCTGTTATTTCTTTGTGTTTTGATCCTCTTAGTCTTAGTCTTTTATTGTGTGGTCCAAAATTTCTTTGTATCTAATTTATAACTTTCATTAATTTATTCTTTGAAGCTTTTGTAGTTTCTCGAACTGTCAATATTACAATTTACTTTCGGCTTAGACCGCGTCGTCATTTAGGAACTACACCCAGCATTGTCAAGTAAGGACCGACCTGTAGCTTGTCTGCCTTTACAAGCATTGCCATATTTGTTCTCATTAATTTCTTCTCCAAAAACTCGCCAGGATTTCTTTTTTGCCTCTTTAATCGTTTTCTTTACTTTGTTTCTATTCCTTACGAAGTTTTCCCCGTCTTCTTTTTTTGTTCGAATTTAACTTTTCCATGCTTGTTTCTTTTCTCTCACTAACCCTTTTATTTCTTCCGTCCACCACTTTGTTCTTTTTATACTTTTGCTGTATTTCCTTCTTCCACATGTTTCTTCCGCCGCCCTAAGAGTTATTTCCTTAAACATTCTCCATTTTGTCTCAAGGCAGTCTCCTTGTGCCGTCTCCTCTGGACTGCTACATAGCCTATTCGTTTTTTCCTGGTATTTCCTCTGGTTATCTGGTATCTTAAGCTTGTTTGTTGCTATTTTGATATACTCTACTTCTTCCGATTTTTCAAATCTGACTGCCATTTGCGCTACTACCAGTCTGTGTTGAGTGCCTGTTTCTGCTTCTTTTCTTGTTGCTATATTTTGTATCATTTCGCTGCGATTTCTTGTGTAAACTATATAGTCTATTAGGCTTTTTGCATCTCGTTCCTCTGCTACAAAGATGTATATGTCAGCCTCTTCTTGTCTCCATAATGTGTTTCCTATTACCAGATCATTTGTATGGCAGAATTCTATCATTTTCAACCCGTTTCTGTTCATTGTATGCTCTCCGTGTTCTCCCATGCAACCGAGTCCTCTATTGGAGTCCCTACCTACTCTTGCATTCCAGTCCCCCATTATGATTGTGGCTTCCGATTCTTCCTTGGCTTCATCCAGACTTCTTGAAGTATCATATAGAATTCCTCTACTTCCCCTCTTGTAGCGCCTTCGATTGGGCCATATATTTGTATTGTATTTGTTTTTTCACTGTTACCCACAATATTCTTGAGTTGATCGCTCTATATTGTAGCACCCGTTTATGTATATCTTCTGTCACTAATATTCCCACTCCTTCTTTTGCTCTACTTTCATAATCCACCCCTGAGTAGTACAGTGTATGTTTATTTGTGATTTTTCCTATTCCGTTTCCTTTTTCTTTGTTTCACTTATGTCTAATATATGAAGGGTATGGGGAAAAAACAGGGAATGTCCCAATTTTTATGGAACTGACATTCTTGCGCCATCTAGCAGAAAATACGGTTACTATTCGCTGGGTTAAGTGTCATGCGGAACAAACCTGAATAGTCCATAGAAAATTGCTTACAAAATAATACGGTGTGCGTTAAAAACAAGGAATGTCCATGGCATAAGGGGAAAAAACTGGCAATGTCCATTATGCTACCATTTCTCTAAATGCTCCTTATAATCATAGTTAAAGACGTATTGTTGTCATTTTGTTAAGATCAGCTGTCATTTTGTTGATTTGAGAAGCTTCCTATCAGTGTTAAAATGGCTTCATCGGGCTGTGATAGTGAGTTATGTGAACAGAAAGATAATGCCACTAAAAAGCGGAAGAAAACGGGAAGAATGAGTGATGTCATGAAGAAAATGAGACTACAATCGCATGAGCAGGGACCACCTTGCAACTGCACTAGATTAAAATGTTACGAAGCTATTAATAATGAAGAAAGAAAATGTGTATTGCAGAAATTTAATAACCTGACCACAAACGACGAACAAAACTCGTATCTATGTGGACTGATTACCATTGTTCCAGTTCAACGTCGTAGATCCCGACAAACCGAAGAAGAAGCTAAATTTCACACGGCAGTCTTTTCCTATAAAGTAAGGGTGAAACGCGAAGATGTTGTAATAGAAATTCCTGTATGTTACAAGGCATTTAAGTCCATACACGGAATATCCAAGGGCAAGCTTGAATTTCTACAAAAATCTTTAAAAGAAAACAGCATATCTCCCAAAGATAGACGTGGGAAGCATAGTTCTCAACACAGATCCATAAAAGAAGACTTTTACGAAGCTATCTATGATCACATCAACTCGTTTAGAGCCAGAAAGTCTCATTATAGTATACATGATTCAAAACGAAAGTATCTTCCTGAAGATTTAAACATAACAAAGATGTACAGTATGTTTAAGGAAAAATTTCCTCATGTTCGGGTTTCTTATGACACATATAAGTTAATTTTTAATTCTAAATTTAACTTATCATTTGGCTATCCCAGAACAGATACATGCTCTAAGTGTGATGAATTTACTGCCAATTTACAATGTTTAAGTGTTGAAAACGACGCGGTAAAAATCAGGGAATTAACAACACTAAACGATCTTCACAAACGAAAAGCTCAAGCATTTTACGACCGTAAAAAATCTTCTCGTAAGAAGGCCCAAAAATTATCTGAATACGTTGCAATAGCATTAGATTACCAAAAGAATATTTCGTTGCCCCACGTAAGTACGAATGATGTGTATTATCTCCGTCAACTTTCGATACTGTCCATCAATATTCATGTTCTTGCAACGGCACAATCGATATTTTACACTTACCCTGAGACAATAGCAAAAAAGGACCGAACGAAGTGGTTTCGTTCCTGTTTCACTTTATTGTTAACTATTTAGATGAAAATTGCAAGCATTTGCACATATTCTGTGATTCTGCAGCAGGTCAAAACAAAAATTTTGTAATGTTTCGTTTTATGCATTATATTGTACATATAGCGAATTTGCTGGATATAAAGATAACATTCCCTGAAAGGGGCCACTCCTACTTGGAATGCGATAAGAATATGGGGTTAGTGCAGTTAAAGTCAAAAATGGAACTCCCAAGCGATTGGATTGACGTTTTACAATCAGCTCGAACAAGGCCATCGCCCTTTGATGTGATTAGTGTTACGCAAAATATGGTAAAACAGTGGGATGTATTTCTAGCAGGCAAATATGTCAAGAAATGCCCATTCCCTATCCAACAAATTAAAGAAATTGAATCTAGCCGAGAACATCCTAGGCTAATGAGGGCGAGGCATAGATCAGCCTTTCACAGTACTTGGTCAAGAAGCCCGATTGTACCTACAGTAAAAAAATCTGCAAAGAAAACTGCTCCAACAATAGTACTTCAAGAGGGTGAATTTGAACTCCCACTTGAAGCATACAATGGTAAATACATTCTAATTATGTATGTGTTTTACTAAAACTTACTACTCTTTTAGGTTTAATACCTATCAAGACCGATAAATACAAGAATTTAATGCTACTGAAGAAATTTTGTGGCCCTGCTGCTCAACTATACTACACGGAATTACCACATCAATAAAAAATAAAAGGACATACCTTGTTTTGTTCGCTTTTGTTTCGTAGTTAGAATGCATTTAATTTTTTTTTTGTGAGAATTGGAAAATATAACTCTTTTTATTATGAATATTAATAAAGTTTATATGTTTTCCGACTTGAATTAATTTTTTTACAGTTTTAATGTACCAAACTTTGGTGTAACTAAGTTGCTAACAAAAGAAATGCAATTATCTCAAAATAAAGAAAAAGTGACACTCCTTGTTTTTTCCCCATACCCTTCAATTTATATGACGATGCAACTATATAACATACTGGTAGAGTATAAATATAGGTGTTAGATTAAGTGGTAGACTTGAATGCGATGTTGCGCCATCTACAATATACATTGGGAATGCCAATTTATAAATAAATACGTCGCAGAAAATGGTAGAGGTAAAAACGCAAGTAATGCCCATACTGCAGAACTCCATGAGCGATGTAGTGTACAAAATGTATGCCACCAAGGAAAGTGTAATAATGCAAAAGTTACACAAACGCTTGATTGAAGGATACCCAGCAGAATTTCAAGTTCAGCATTATAGAAATGTAAAAAAATTGGCTTCAAATGGAAAAAGTTAAGGTATTATCTTTTGTATTCAGCTTCAGAGGACCGCATTTCTTATGGAATATGTGGATAATCAAAAATTGGTCACCGCTATATCTAGTATTTCTCGTTTGATAGAGACTGAAAGAGACAGTACAAGAGACTGGCGGGAAGTTTGACAACAGCAGGAAATGATTGATTTATCTGCCCTAATGTTCTGCGAAATCGAAGAACAACTGCTATTGCAACCAGAAATGTCTTGGAAGTTGTACGTTATGTACGGGTATAAGTAGACGGACTAGAAACCGAAGATTAGTAGAAAGTCGACTTGCAGTTCGTATGCTAGCAGTTGGACAATGTGTGTTGTTCACGAATGGGTTTAAATTTTGTCTTCAGGCACTGGATGATCGTGTATGAATGTAGCGATGATAAAACGAGTGTTATGTTCCTTTTCTATGTTCCGAGTTCCGTTACATGGAAGTTCAGTTATGGTATGGATTGGGATATTTTTCAGGTCTTGTACAGATCTGACACACGGTACAGGCACGTTGAGGAAATTCACTAACAAGCAGTTGTAGTTTATGCACCTTCTATTGGAGACGGATTCATATTAGTGCATGATAATGTTAGGCCGCATGTTGTTCGCATGGTTATAGATTACCTGGTGCAGTAAATATAGATTTGCAGACATGCAGTCCGGGACTCAATTCGATATAACATTTATGGGATTATCTACAGAGGAGGGTCAACAACCTTCCTAATACCCAAAGAGGCAGGGAAAAATTTGACAATATTTCTCAAGAAATTATGTAAACCTGATCGATGCCGTAACGACTGCAAGCCGCCACTAGGTACTGTCCAGAAGACCATATTCCGGTACTAAGTAGCTTACTATGAACATGTTTTCTTGTTTTATTACTAATTTGCATTTGCTAGTTCTATGTTGGTTACTACATCCTACTGTCGTATTATTTATCTATTTTAGACAATCTTTAATTGTATCTGTAGTTTAGTTGTTAACAGGGCATAAGCATTTTTTTACCAATAACTGAAACCATTATGTAGTCTGGTATTCACCTAAGAAAAATAAGAAAACTACTGTGTGGCTGGTTCTTATTGCTTTTCAGTTTATGAGAATAGTTATTTTTATAACAAATGCCGAAAACAATTCATTACATACAAGCGCAGAATTTGACGCACGAGGAGGAAGGCCGAGTGTGGAAACCTGCTCGAGTATATGGAATTGTATTCGGCACGTGATATAAACAACATTTTACCTACAACGGTTCACTGAAAAAATTATTATAATGTGATTAAAATTTATAAAAAATTGATACTATCCCATCAAGTCGTCATTTAACGACGTTGCTAAGCGCGTTGATAAGGTTTGTTGATTGCTTCATTGTTTTTGAGCGACATTAAAAAACGCATTATTAATTCCGCGTGCCTTCAATTTGACATTTCTGTAAACAAAAAACACATGTGTTTTTTGGAAACCTCGAAAGCACAACTGCATTAAACGCCTCCTTCCCAACCGTTGTCAAGGCTATTTTAGTTACGTAATAATAATAAAATCAAACAGTTGTAGGTAATAGTAATATACGTTACAAGTCCGGGAAGTGATTTATTACGGTACGAGTTAGATGTTAATGGACGAGGCGACGAAGGAGCCGAGTCAAGAATATCTAAGTGAGTACCGTAATAATAACTTCACGTACGTGTATCGTACTACGTTTTATTTGATACTGTTAACGATTTTAAATAAAAAGCAAGTTTAAAATCTTTTATGTCATATTTGACAATGGGCAATGTAATCATTTTATTAAAAAATAAATTCTTATTTTAACGGATACGTTTCCATGTGACTTTGATTATTTAACAGAAACAAAATTTACTAAGGTAACAGTGTAAATAATGGCAGACATATTGCTTTGTAAAAAAATACGAAAAATAATATCTGCTGGAAAATGGCAAGGGAATCAAGTGAAATTTCTCAGAGAAGCGTAAAAGCTGCAGGGAAACTTATTCCTGTCAAGTCTCCGCAAAGGTATGGGAAGGAATATGCGTTATTTTGTGACTGGTGCAAGAAATATGAGGTCGAAACGCGGGTTAATGAAAACGTGATGTTGGATTACTTTTTGGATTTGGTTAGATTAATTTGTTTTTTAAGAATTTTTCTTTTAATTGATAACATTTTACCTTTCAGTCGAAAACATTTAATAGTTCATCATTATGGTCTAAGTAGTCGATGGTTAAGTCAATGGCGATCGTTATCGAATGTCGACATTTCACGTTTTTTTAAGTTGTTAGCTTTTTAAAAAAGCAAAATGTGGGCCACCATCCAAATCAGTCGAAGGTGCTGCCTAGGGAAGAAGTTGAAAAATTCATGAGAGAGACACCTACGAAGGAGTATTTACTAGTAAAGGTAACCGCTTTGCTAGGAATTTCTGGAGGGTGTCGAAGAGAAGAAATTTATAATTTAACCGTAGATGATGTAGAGGATACTGGGTCTCAGTTAGTGGATCTATTAATCAAACAAAAATACATATTAGATGGGTGTTTACTGTGATTAACAGCGATGCAATACTTGGATGTCTTCAGAAAATATTACAATTTGCGACCAAAAAACCTTCCTGAAAAGCACTTTTGATAGACTATAGACAAGGTAAATGCATAAGTCAAAGAGTTGGTATACATACTGTTGGGGGAGCATCTAGAAAAATCGCTTAATTTCTCAATCTTGAACATCCCCAAAAGTATACAAGCCATTGCTTCAGTAGAACTTCGTCAACGTTGTTGGCCAACGCTGGGGCTGATATCAATGTTTTAAAACGGCATGGAGAATGGAAGAGTTCAAAAGTTGCTGAAAAATATGTTGAAGAATCTATCGAAGACAAAAAGAAATAGCAAGAATGATAGGAGGGGGTGAAACTTTTGTGGCGGTGTTGCAGCAAAATCAATCATCTTCCGCCTAGTTGGTAATAAAGATGTGCCTTCTTCTATAAATGTTTCCGATAACAGCGGTTGTACCATTACTGTTAATAATCACAAAACAGGTTAAATTAAGTATAAATTTAATATTTCATAATGTTTTTTTTAAATATTTTATAAAGTATAAGAATTTAAAACAGGTATTTCATTTTGTGGGAGAATTGGATGAATCAGTCCGGTAAAGTAAAATACCAGTACCTGGTACCGTAATGTGCCATTTCCCGGACTCAAATTAGTACCGTAAAGTTTACTTTACGGTACAGTATGAAATAAAATAATTGAAGTGGCATTTGAAATATTCAACTCTTATTTTTTGAAAACATTTTCTAAATTACATGTAGTTTTTAAGTTAAATGAGGCAGCAATATAATGGGCGTAACTTTGGATTATTGTTTTTTAAATAAGATTTTTTTACCTTCGTGTACCGAATGGAAGTAGCATATTTTGGGTCTTCAAGACATTTAAACACAAACATACATACATATAAATAATAAATTTGTATTCCTGCAGTAAAAGTATGAACTGTTGAGATCAGAAAGGAAGGTTCGCAAAATAATGTAATAGCTGCAATGGCGTAGTTTGCGTTTGGAAGAAAAAGCTGAACGCTACACCTTCGTTTCTCTAGAAGATACGTGCATAATCGGTAACCTTTTAATGTTGTTGTGGTTAAAATACTCCATTTTTGAAGAACTTTTTCATCCTTAACATTTTATATGTGGCCTTAACCTGAAGCTATAATTACACATGATCACATTTCTGACACACTACAAAAAAATTGCGTTAAATTGATTTTATTGTTTCATGAGATTTACAATGTACTGCGGTTGGATTGCTTACAGCTGCATTTATTTTGTACGCAGTAATTGAAGAAATTTGATATGGAAGAAGGAAACAAAGAACATTTTAACCATCGCCCGACGTAATTGCTTAATTTGTAGCAATTGGGTTTAAAAATCAATATGTAGTGTGGTGGTTTTCAGCTTACAGAAACTCAACGCTCTTCTGAAATGGTTAAATATAAACCCTGCGTTTGTTTTCCATCTAATCCTTCATTC
Organism: Limonius californicus; assembly: GCA_014611495.1. NCBI lineage: Eukaryota > Metazoa > Arthropoda > Insecta > Coleoptera > Elateridae > Limonius > Limonius californicus. The sequence goes on from JABXWE010012784.1 coordinate 28,852, forward strand.
ATCCATTCGTTCATTATCATTCTTAGTAACTAAAGGAATCGTTAATTTTATGTGAGTTTTGAATCTGATTCGGAAGTCCTTAATTTTGAGTTATTGGTTTATTTCAGTTGTTTATGAATCGTTACCGCCCCCAATTGATTACCAGATCTTTAAACAATAATTTTAGAAAACTTGTGGATGTACTGATCTACATTATTAGACCGAACTCATTAATAATTTTGTAAACATAATCATGCAAACGAATATCCCCGAACAAACATGATTATATAAAAACATTCTAAAACGCATTCTTCCCTTAAAATACCAATATAGATTTAATTACGAAATATATACTTATAATAGGAAAAAATTACACAGTAAATGTGTAGAATCGGTTGTTACAACTGTAGAAGAGCATTTGGTTAAACGGATTTAACAGAAACAGAATTCGGGAATATTCTGTTACAGTTTCATAAGCTAATAAGCTAATGGTTGCTACAACATTATTATGTGACAGAGAGATTAAATAGTAGAGACTTAAGGAATTAGGCCAAATTGGACCACTGCCGTTTGCATTCTACATGCGCCGGCTGTACAGATGTGCAAGTAACTATGAGTTTCTACAAGGATTGTATTTTCAAATGGCATTTTTGGTCTTTCCTAGGCGATGATTATAATCGTATGATTGTGTAAACAAACAAATAAATTGTTGATAAACCCATCCTACTCAGCTTATCCCAGCCAAGCACATTTCGTTCTATACACGGGCCTAACTTGCCCCACTCTTGAAAAACCGCATGCTACAACTAAAACACCACGAACACTCTGGGAAAATGTAATGCTTAGGATTCAAACCTAACCGACTTTGGTAGAGTAACTCCGAAGCCAAGTGCTTCGGCCACTACTCGGCCGCGGTGTCAATTATGGTTTCATTAAATACCTTAATTATTTGTCCTCTTATGTGAAATTTGGAAATTTACTTCCTGAATTGAATTGAAAACCAAAAGTAAAGCAGTATATAATAGTTCATAGTTGTATCAATACAGTTGTCATGGAGGGAGGGGTGAATATTAAATTATGTTGTATATGGAAAAACCAATGAGAAACTTATAATATGTTGAAAAATGTATGCTGCGAAAACATAGCCTCTCTACTTCAAATTTCAAGCTCACCTTCTTGTGGTATACCCTGTTACCAACAAGCGAGGCTCTGTCGACCGAAAATTGAAGGAATAATCATAATACCTGGTATAGAGGAAATGCTATACCTTAGAAACCACCCTTGCTAGCTTGGATCTATGTATAAGCTAGGTGACAGATAAAAGCCTCTAAAGTGGCAGCCCCACTACTGATCTAATCCGCGCTGGGCCAGCCCCCCAGTTGGGGACATTTCAGAAAGACTTTCAATCTCCAAGATGCAAAGAGCCGGACGGACCAAACGATGACGGACCATACGCACGATCAAGGAAGACGAATATGTAAACAACAACTATTAAAGATATATACCTGGAATGCACGGTCAATAACGAATAAAGAACAGGAAGTAATTAAGAACCTGCAAGAAAAGTATATAGAAGTTGCTTTCATAAATGAAACAAAGAAGAAGCTAAAAGGAAGAAAAGACATAAACTAACAATACACAATGATATATAGCGGAGTGGGAAGAACACACCGTGCGCAAGCTGGAGTAGCCATCATAATAAACGAAAAATGGAAGAAGAGAATACAATCATACAATTGGATCAGTGACTCTAAGGTGTAGAATTAAACGAGGACATATGACATTTATATGTGCCTACTCTCCAGAGGATGGCAAAACGCTAGAAACTGAAGAATTCTATGAGCAACTACAAGAGACACTTGAGTAAATCAACAAAAACGATATCATATTAGGTGGTGACTTAAATCCGAGAATAGAGAATGCACCTGTTGACAATCTAATAAGTACGGAAGGAGAAACCACTACAAATCAGAATGGGTGGATGCTACGCGACTTCTCAACATACAACAGATTAAGAGGAACAAACACATTGTGATAGAATACAACAACAAAATACAATTTCAGAGTAGTATAGAAGAAGAATGGAAGAAAATAAAGCTAATAATAACAAATGCGGCAGATGAAGTATTGGGAAAAAGGAAGAAGTGGAGCGGTAACCGACTGCAAGTCTGGAACAAAGAAATTAAAACCGCAATAGAAAGCTAGAAAAGGGTATATCTATGCTATTTACAAAATAGAACAGAAGAGGCATATGAAGAATATCGACGACTATCAAACATATGCCAAGCAATAGTATGAAGTTCCAAAGATCAATGCTGGAGAAGATACATATCAGAAATGGAAAACGACATACACGAAAGACAAATATTTGCATACAAAGGCATCAAACAGTTGCATAAAGAAGAAAGAGGAACATCAAATATAAACGTGATAAGCAATAAAGATTGAGACTGAGATGTACGAATTGGAAGAAACATTAAAGCTAATGAAGAACAGAAAGACTTGCGGCAGTGATAAAATTCACGCGGCATTATTTAAATACGCCCATATAAGTCTCAAAGAAAGATTATTCAAATTCATAAACGAATGTAGAAAACTAAAAAGAAACACCAGACGATTGGCGCACCGCAGGGATATGCCCAATATTTAAGAGAGAAGATAGAAGTGGCTCAAACAACTATAGAGGAATAAGTCTATTAAACTCTGCTTATAAGATACATTCTAAAAGCATTACAAATAGATTAAAACCTTTAATCGAAACGATAGCAGAGGAAGAGCAATCGGGATTCCGGTGTGGTAGGTCATGCTCTGATAATGTATTTTTATTAAAGCAACTAATCGAATATAATCACCAAACATAGATGATCTTTATTGATTTTATTAAGGCATTCGATAAAGTACACCGAGACCACCTGTACATGATACTAGAAAAGAGAGGTATCCCACTGCACTGAATCAATGTCATAAAAAGCCTATACAAAGACTCGAATATAAGTATTATTGGCAATAAAGAGGAGAAAGCGGAAACAAACTTAGGATTACGACAAGGGTGCAGCTTATCGCCCATACTTTTTAATGTTTACCTTGACGATGCTATAAGAAAGTGGAAAAACAATTTAGCCAATTATACAAGCTACATAGATAACGAAAAGAAATATGTAATAACGATTCATTACGCCGATGATCAAGTAATAATATTAAACAACGAAGACGAGATAGAGAAAGCTGTAGACAAGTTAGAAAAAATAACATCCAAATATAATCTAAGAATCTCAAATGAAAATACAAAGAATATGGCTTTTAATGGCAAGGAACCAGTTCGCTCAAAAATAATAATCAATGAAAAGGCAATTGAACAGAAAAACAGTTTCAACTTTCTAGGCTGCAGAATATCATATCAAGGAGAAATCGATATCAAACATAAAATCGAGCGATTTAATTACATTAATGGTACCATAAGAATAAAGTGAGACAAGAAACAATCATAAAACTGTATAACACATTATCGGTACCTGCATTTGATTACGGAAGTTAATCATGGACCATCAAAAAAGAGGACGAACAGCGAATACAAAGCAATGAAATGAAATTCCTCAGAAACATCACAGGATACACAAGGAAAGATCATTTAAGCAATGAGCGAATGCGAAACGAATTACATATCTTTAACCTCAATGACAGAATCAAAGAATACAGAAGTGAATGGAAGAACCATATCGAAAGGTTGCCTAAATACTACATGCATTATAAGCCCAGAGGCAGATCTATAGGTCGTCCCAGGAAAAGATGGAAGGAGCAAGAATAATATTGTATCAAAGAGACGTAACAGGCTTAAACCTAATACGTAAAGGATAAATGAGAAGAAATATATGCGGTGATGACACTTTAAGTCGTACTAGTGTGTGCATGGTTTAAACGTTTTAAATATACACCTGAAGATGACGCTGGAACTGGGCGTCCGTCGATTTCTCGAATTGCAGATTCGGTTGCAAGAGTTAGGGAAGTTGTAGTAAAAGATCGTCGAAAGACTTTTCGAATGATGGAAAATGAGTTAAATACCATTAAGAACACGATTCGACAAATTTTACACAAAGATTTGGGAAGGAGGAAGACCTCTGCAAAGTTCTTCTGGACAGTCTTACGTATGAGCATAAACAGAGAAGATGTGCATCGTGCGTAGACTTCGTGCAGACTTGTGGCGAGAGTGCAAATTTTTGAAGTGCATTGGCACTGATGGGCCGTGGGTGTTGTAGTAGGAACTTGAAATGAAACGCCAGAGCATGCAGTGGATAGAAAAATCGTCACTTAGACGTACACCCTCGTGTATAAAAATCCTAAATTAAAACGATGCTAATTACCTTTATTCGATATATAAAGAATTTGTGGTTGAAGGATGAACAGTAAATAGTGCATTCTATGTTAATGTGATGAGGACATTGTTGCAGCGAATTTCTTGAGTAAAAACTGTTCTCAAACGGAAACGGTTTCAGGATGTAAAGAATAACGAGAAAAATGTACCCGCCGAATTGAAAGCAGCTTCTTCGGACGCCTTTGCTGACTGTTTTCCAAAACTTTTAGGACGTTGCAATGTGGGCATTAAAGTAGATGGAGATTTTTTTGAATGTTCTAAATATTTCTCGTGATACGTGTTTCGTGTTTCTTTGTATTGTGTCAATCCCGGAATTAAATTTTCTAAACGCGCAATAGTCTACTATAAGAATTTGAAGAACTCCTGGTTACTTGCATAAAATTAAAAATCTTGCTACACAACAAAGTTAAGTATCAATATTAATACTATCAGATATTATGGCGTGATCTTATCATCAATGTAGTTCTGTTATTACCCTAGAAATTGATGTTGTCATATAAAATATTTACTAAGTTAATGTAGGGCATAATTATATTGCAATATAGTACTTACTAGACACGACGTTGTGTTCAGTCCATGCCAATCTATTTCTGGATACAGCGATCGAATTGTACTGTTGTCCTGTACACAGGAGCAATTGTAATCTAAATTTGTCGTCCCGCTTGTGTTAATGGGATTTCTCTTACCGATGGAAAGTACGTTTTCAACAGACTGAAAGTAGACTATGATAACAAATGTGCATAATTAAAGTCATTTTTAAATTACCTTATAAATAAAAATAAATGCTATGAGAGTGGCAAAATTTTCCTCGGTAAACCGTGTTATATAGCAAACGAGGGCGCTTGCATCAATTGCAACTAATATTAGTAGAATTATAGACATCCAAGTGCCAATCCAAAATCTGAATGACATGTAATCCCAGCCAACAGATAAACAGAAATCAAAAACTATTGTTTCAAAGACCAGAACCGGGCCAGTCGAACCCAAGACTGTTAAGGGTTGTCCCGAGAAAAACCCATATCCCATACCGCACACAAACCCAGAAACCAGTGATTCCATGGCTGCCATATTTTTTCCGGTAGCCTCTGCTAATAGACCACCAAATGTAATAATTGGAGATAAACAAGCAAAGTATAGAAAAATCCAAGATGCTATACATTGAAGCGCAAGGGCATCTTTAAAGTCGGACCAGTACCATGGAGTCTTTCGTTTAATATCATTTAAAAGGCCACCAAACAATCTTCCGGTTCTAGCTAGACCAGTTTCCTCACGAATCTTTTGCTCTTCTTCCTCCTCGTCGACTTCATGTGTAGGTTTTTCTGGTGGCTTCTTTCTGGTATCCTGTGAAGGTATCGCTGCTGGTGGTTCTATTCGGATCGTAGGATCCCATTCTCCCGGAGGCAAAACAGTGACAGCGTCTAAGAATTCGTCTACTCCAGCTAGCAGATGATTTCTATTTCTGGCTTTATAAGCAACTTCGTGAAACACTTCATCTGACATCAAAGTGGCCATTGCTCTGCCGACTTCGTGAAATCCTGAGTTTCCCCCACCGGGGCACAGTAAAATGAAGAGGAAGCGTGTGGGAACGGGAACTTCTGTTAGATCGCCCATTGCCGCTGCAGAACTGAGACGTATAAAAGCCGATAAGGTTTTATCCAAGAAGTCTACTTCTCCAACTAAAATGTTACTGGCTTCCGCTCCCGCAGGAATTTTTCTCATGAAGTGTAAGTTGTGATGCGGGAGATCCCCATTCATGCTGTGCAGATCTCCGGTACTAAAATTCCGGTGTATGCAGGCATTGCTGGCGCTTTTTGTTAAGTTTTCGGGTTTTTCTGTTCCTGCGTTTAATAACAATACAAGTGTTAAAAATATGAACATTCATAAACATAAAATAAAACATAAATAAGCTTAAGAAGTGAAATGAATAATAAGTAGAACATGAAACGATAAACGGGACGTAGCACAGCATGCAAGGAACTGTAGCATAAAATACTCTTTTTATGTATTGTAGTGCTGAATTAAATATTGTTTACAATTTTTTGAAGAAGTTGTAAATAAATTGTTTATTCAGATGCGAAGCGAAATTTTTTACCTTGGTTTAAGTTATCACGCATATAATCGATTCGGCGTGCCGTGAAAGCAACGACCTTTATTTGATTTATTTTACTGCAGTAAAGTAAAGTTGATGAACTCTAGTAAAAATTCGAAAAATCTAGAACAGCACACACAGTTTTGTTGATTATATCGGGTGAAGTTTACGCAGGTATGTGTAAATAGTACCGCAGAAAATAAAAGATCGATAAGGAACTGGAAAAACTGAACAGAAGCACGAAACGTGGTATAATTCTACTAAATACGAGTAATTTAACATAATATGTAATACATTAAAACAGCAGTTGTCAACATCTTTATTACAACACAGAATGCTATATCAATTTGGTCGCAACACTAACAAATTTCTACTTGGGAACTTTTATGTAGAATCCTAAACGCGTACACCATCAAGCTATGAAGCTTTAATTTAACTTCGCAGTTAGAGGCAAACGTGAATGTACCGTATAAGTTAACTGTCAATAATGACGTATATCATAACTAGGGCTGCAGAATTCGACAGTGTTTCGACACTTACCTAAAGTATCGATACATAAGTATGGAAGTTCTGAAGGTACCGAAAATATCGCCGGAATTAAAGTATCGAAAATATCGCAAGTATCGAAAGTACTGCAGTATAGAGAGCATCTTAGATTTGAAAGTATTAAAAGGATCGAATATTCCGAAAGTATACGAAGTATGAAATTATCGAAATTACAGAAATATGAATAGTATCAAAAATATCGAACGTATTGAAGTAAAAAAGATATCAAAAGGTTAGGAAGTAACGATAATATTGAAGTATCGACAGTATCGAAATTGTCAAAAAGAAGAGAGTATCTAAGCATTGAAAACATAAAAATATCGAACATATCGATGTAGCAGATATATCGAAAGTAACGGTGGTATCGTAAGGATTGAAACTACCGAAATAATTAAAGTGTCGAATATGTTAAAATCTTTGAGATTGTTTTTAAATGTCAAAATGATTCTGTGAAACGGTAGATTACAATAAAACAAAAAATTGAATAACATAACGATTCAAGTTTTAGGAGTGGATATAATATTTTTCATATTATTATGTTTAACGCATATAACGAGCAAATATTGGCAGTTTTCAATATTCTTGGGAAATATCGATGTTCGATACTTATAATTTGGTATCGGATAGTAAAGGATATTAAATTGACAAAAAAACAAACATATAAGAGTAGATGACACAACAACCCTAAGGATGATACGGGCCAGTGACACACCGGTGTCGCTACGGCACTATCACAGTAGCATTCTGTCAACAGTAGACTTTAGAATAATTTATGAATGTCACTTTAGAATTTTATTAACTTTATTTTGCAGCGTTTATAGAAAAGTACTTGTAAAAATGCAACAAGAAACATAGTTTTTTTAGTAGATACCCGGGCGTAGCATTCTAGGCTCTGGCAGCCGAGTAATGGCGATGTAACCATAGAACTAGAAATGTGTTGGAGGAAATGCTAACACATAAAACGTATACAAGTAAGCGAACCATGTGGGAGAAAAAGGGAAGCTACCGTATCAAACAATATATCTCCAGTAAAGCAAAGCGAAGAACCAGTCAGAAGACTGAAGACCAAGGAGGAGGGAAGATAATATATCCCCTGTAAGGGGAAGTGAATTGTAAGCTATAACTCTCCCGTCCAAATGCCATTCTCATTTTTTAGAGGGACACCCTGGCATAGCATACGAGGCTCTGGCAACCGAGTAATGGCGATAGAACCATAGAACTAGAAATGTGTTGGAGGAAATGCTAACACATAAAACGTAAAGAAGTAAGCAAACCACGTGGAAGAAAAAGAGAAGCTTCCGTATCAAATCATATAACTCTAGTACAGCAAAGCGAAGAACCAGTGAGAAGACTGAAGACTAAGGAGGAGGGAAGATAATATATCCCCTGTAAGGGGACGTGAAATGTAAGCTATAACTCTACCGTCCAAATGCTATTCTCACTTTTTAGAGGGGCACCCTGGCATAGCATACGAGGCTCTGGCAACCGAGTAATGGCGATAGAACCATAGAACTAGAAATGTGTTGGAGGAAATGCTAACACATAAAACGTAAAGAAGTAAGCAAACCACGTGGAAGAAAAAGAGAAGCTTCCGTATCAAATCATATAACTCTAGTACAGCAAAGCGAAGAACCAGTGAGAAGACTGAAGACTAAGGAGGAGGGAAGATAATATATCCCCTGTAAGGGGACGTGAAATGTAAGCTATAACTCTACCGTCCAAATGCTATTCTCACTTTTTAGAGGGGCACCCTGGCATAGCATACGAGGCTCTGGCAACCGAGTAATGGCGATAGAACCATAGAACTAGAAATGTGTTGGAGGAAATGCTAACACATAAAACGTAAAGAAGTAAGCAAACCACGTGGAAGAAAAAGAGAAGCTTCCGTATCAAATCATATAACTCTAGTACAGCAAAGCGAAGAACCAGTGAGAAGACTGAAGACTAAGGAGGAGGGAAGATAATATATCCCCTGTAAGGGGACGTGAAATGTAAGCTATAACTCTACCGTCCAAATGCTATTCTCACTTTTTAGATGGGCACCCTGGCATAGCATACGAGGCTCTGGCAACCGAGTAATGGCGATAGAACCATAGAACTAGAAATGTGTTAGAGGAAATGCTAACACATAAAACGTAAAGAAGTAAGCAAACCATGTGGAATAAAAAAGGGAAGCTACCGTATCAAATAATATATCTCTAGTAAAGCAAAGCGAAGAACCAGTCAGAAGACTGAAGACCTAAGGACGAGGGAAAATAGTATATCCCCTGTAAGGGGAAGTGAAATGTAAGCTATAACTCTCCCGCCCAAATGCCATTCTCACTTTTTAGAGGGACACCTTGGCATAGCATACGAGGCTCTGGCAACCGAGTAATGGCGATATAACCATAGAACTAGAAATGTGTTGGAGGAAATACTAACACATAAAACGTAAACAAGTAAGCATACCATGTCGAAGAAAAAGGGAAACGACCGTATTAAATATTATATCCCTACTAAAGCAAAGCGATAAACTAATTAGAAGACTGAAGACTAAGGAGGAGAGCAGTTATATAATCCTGAAGACACTGTCACTATTATGATGACAGCTTCTATCTGATTTCCTATTGGTTTTTGTGTCACCAATCGGTGAATCCAGCCTAAAATTACAACAAGGAAGAAGGAAATTGGGCTGAAATTACAAATTCGCATTTGTTCTCCGTAGAAGACAGCAAATCAGATTTCGGTTGTACCTTGAAAAAAAAAACACCAATATGAAAAAATTCTTTCTAATCAGCAAACTGAAGGGGTCCAATATAACATCCGCAGCCCGCACCAATCACGATCACGCCAGAAAATTCAATACCAGCTAGACTAGGATAAGCTATTCCGGAAGCTGCTCGGTTAATTGAGAAGACCAATTACTCGGTGTTGTGACCTGAAAAACATCCACCGAACGTAAGTGCCACTATCTGGCTCTCATATCGGATAAACACTGTCGGTTCCCACAGAAAATATTTAATAAAGAAAATGTAAAAACTTCTCGTATTCGTTAACGTTTTCGAGCAAACATATTGCCCATCCTCGGACTATAAATAAAATACAGAAACAAACTTCAAAAACAATCAAATTAATCGGAATTTTAAAGGCTTACCTAACTAAACAGTTCCATCAAATAAATAAGTCTTCTAGTTGAATATAAAATAAATCGAACATGTGGTTATAACCTAATTAAACTTCACTCCTAAAACCAAGTTTAATTAGGTTATAACCACATGTTCGATTTATTTTATATTCAACTAGAAGA
>JABXWE010012787.1:0-35194 GCA_014611495.1 Limonius californicus
TAAATCTTCTCTGGAGTAGAAGTGTTTACACTTCCCGTGGTTCGGAGCCCACGTTAAGCTGTAGGTCCTCTATGTCTGTGGCACTCTAAACGCGCAACACAGGCATAGGAGAGAAGATCGCTACGTCTCTTAAGAGACAAAGCACACTAAAAAGAAGAAGACTATAAATATTTATCATTTAGGAAAAACAACTGTTTGCAATTTATATCCGAAATAAGTCTATCATCTGAAAAATCTTATCCAATGCAATAACATTTCTAACGCAGACAAATTTATTATTAAATTATTTTTTCACCAAAAAATGGTCTATTAAATGTTAATATAATAATTAAAATAATTTCGATAAATTAGAAGGAATTTATACACTGAAAAAATTATTTCGAAGAAGGTAGAAACATTGTTTTGGAATAGTAATAGCTTGTACTGGCGCACCGAAGTTGGCGCTGATTCAGGTGTTACGGAAATGTTAGATAATACACAAATTGATATAAAAATGTATACTAAGTACATATAAAATTTGGTTGGTGCAATAGTACATTTCAATCATTGTCAACTTTTATGCACAGTTTACTTCAGTTTGGGTTAATGTTTTTGTTTAGCCAATTCGACGTATCAAGGGAAGGAAATTTGGTAAACTACAGCAGTTTAGTTTGACTTGGCATAAAGTCGGCTCCCTGGATAACAGGAATAACACTATTCGCTATAAGCCAGTTACACAATAACATCCTCAATACTTTTCCGCGGGTGTAAAATGGCATTTGTGACTTTTTTGTTAAGGTACTACTAAAGTGCCTGAAAAGTAACTGCAATTTCCTCCTCTAGATATAATAATCAAAGGCGAGGCACGCATGGGAGCGTACCGCCTAAACTGCGCGGTTAATTGGAGAAGCACCCAACACACAGGGAGACACTCCAAAATAGTAAATGTAGTATCTGACCCTAAATTAAAAATGGGAACGGATTACATGTTAACAAAATCCTCTTTTCACAAATCTTTCGAAGTACGGATAAACCGTGAAGAATGGGATCAAAAGGAACCACCAGATTTGCATAAAAGCCTAGTATGGTACACAGACAGTTCACGCACGAGCAACGGAACCGGAGCTGGTGTATACGGCAGCAAATCAAGATATAGTACCTCCATATCTCTGGGCCAAACTGCCACAATCTTCCAAGCAATTCTAGCAGCAATAGAAGAGAACATAAGAAGGGGCTATGCAAACAAAACCATCCTTATTATCTCTGACAGTTAGGCAACTTTGAAAGCACTGAATTCAAACCAGATTAAGTCAAAACTTGTCTGGAACTAACAAGGTAAAACTTGTGTGGGTGCCAGGTCACACTGGCATAGAAGGAAATGAAAAGGCAGATAAACTAGCAAAACTAGAATCTGAAACACAGTTCACAGGGCCTGAACCTGTTGTCGGTCTAACTAAGCGGACAGTGAGAGGAGCAGTTAAAGAATGGACTCTAACCAAACTTTCGGAACACTGGAGACTCTCACCTCGACAAAGATATGATGGGTAACCATCTCCACAAGCTTACCAAAACAGTCCTACGACTTAGTAGGACTCAAATTGGAGTAGTGACAGGACTCCTAAAGAGACACTGGACTTTAACACAACACCTCTACAACATAGGGCTATTTAACGAAGATTTTAAAGCTGTTTGGCGAGGAAGAGGATACCGCCTCCCACATAATATTCCAATGCGAAGCCTTAGCTCGCAGAAGATATCAAATCTTATCTTTGAAGGGACTACTCCTAAAGAAATACAACCATCAGCCAGTCTGATCAACAAACTCCTAGACCTGATAAAGAGGACGGATATACTTGACAGCGACTAGCGACAGAAGGGGATGCACAATAGGCCCAAGACGCCGCAAAGGCAAAGGGCAGTATCAACCCTCCCCATATAAACAATCTACATATGCTAGCTTGTAATAAAAGTAAAATATATTGGAAAACTGTAAAGAACTTTTCTCAAAATTTCCAAAGTGGAAGAAAAAGGCTGTAATCGACCTAGGAGCATGATATATTGGGATACATTTAGTGAATTATTGAAAACTTATTATAAACTACCATCCCTTAAATAATGGACACAACCCCAGTGTCAAGGTTTGTCTAACTTTCTTAATTCATAACAATGTCAAGACTCTATAACCAATTTATTTAATTGTATATTATACGTGTTGTCTGCTACATTGGATTCGCTTAACCAAAATATGTAAAAAATGTTAAGGTTGCGCCAAAATAAAACTGAAAATAGGCAGCAAAAAAGTCGTTTAGAAAGCAAGCAAACACATAACCTTATTTACAAACAGGTTCAACTTGTTACCATGGATAATAATGTTGCCAGAACCACATGATGAGGGGATGTTCCTCAAACGTGACGTAAACCACACTGGCACAACACGCGTACAATGAGGTTATGTTTTTCTTTATTTCACCACCGTGAGGTACCATTCCCATACCGAATGGAACAGCTGTGTCAAAGTTAATAAGTATTTTTTAAGGTAATCCATGATTCCCAGTCTTTGTTAAGAACTTAACGATCAGCAACAATAATAACAACGTATCTAATCTATTCTCCTTCGAGTGCTTTGTATCCTAGGAGACGTAGCGATCTTCTCCCTTATGCCTATTTTGCGCGTTTAAAGTACCACAGACATAGAGGACTTACAGTTTAACGTGAGCCCACGAGAAGTATTAACACTTCTACTCAGGAGAAGATTTACTAAGCAGAATACCTTGTTGGTTTTACCATTACTTTACGAGAAGTACGGCCGTTTAAAATCCAATGTTCCGGCACTGGGAATTGAACCCTAGACCTTCAGCGTAGAAGTCTAATGCCCTGACTTCCAGCCCATGACCGCCTCAATTAATCTATTATTTCTCTAATAAATAGATATTATCAATAATTACCTTTATTATGGGGTAAGATAAACTGAGGAAAAAAGTCATAGTAGTGTCACTCTTCAAAAGGGGTCGAGACGTTATAGGGTCAGTCGAGTTCCGCACCGGCACCCTCAGCCCTTCTTCAGCCAGTAACTACACGGGAAAGACTAGAAAAGTTTGATAATGGGACTTTGTGGATAATACTATCCCAGTATTTACGTCTACGACCCAAGAAAATCAGCTGGATCGGGACAGACGGCCTGAGAGATCGAACCCGATTCAATACAAACAACCCCCAGCCATCTCTCTCGGTGTAAAGAAAGGAATATCCTGGATTGTCTACGAAAAAGCTGCACTAGATTTTGAATTCCCAAGCCCCAAGCCGGTTTAGGATCCCCTTAACTGTAATTCTAAAGAGAAAATTATTTTTGTAAGATCGTTAACTTTGAAAGAAGGACTAGCTCTCCTCGATTACTAGTTCTATATTGACATAACGGAGTGGAGCGATTATGCAAAGAGCAAGAAATGAGTATTTGTCGTTTTCTCAGTCAGACAACGAGTATTTAAGTTTCGAGAGATATTAAAATCCCTGTCGGCGTCGGTCGAATAATAAAATGCAGTGGAACCTCATCCAGAAACGAGTGCTCTAGCTGGGAACAAAATAATTTCCCGACGACTGCGACTCTAACTTTTACGAGGTTCTACATGAGATTGTTTTATACGTTGTACTATTCTTTTTCTGTTTACTTTCGCGGAGCAATTTCATCAGCAGTAGGTACAACTTATTGGGGATCTTTGAGAAGAAACGGCGGCGCGCTCGCACCGGAGACTAATTCTCTTTGAGGACTTTGATGAAACGATAGAGGCTGTTAGTGCTTATGAAGAAGCTCTCCACCGAGTTATTAAGCGCAATTAAGACATTCCAGCGCGCTAATGAAGCCGTCTAGGCGGTCCGCGGAGCCCTGATTCCATTCCCTGACAGCAACTGACATGTAGATGCAAATCAATCTGACAGACTCATTTAGAAGACCGTATAAATTGGTTTATGCCGATGATCGAGCTATATGCGACTGAACCTGCTACTACACGGTTAACGATTGCAATACCGCGCCCGAAATACCGTGCCGGTATTTCGATATTTTTTGCATACAATACTGGAATACCAGTGCCGGTTATAAATTAATATGCCGCGTGCACAAAAGAACAACTTAGAGTACAAAAAATGTCTTATTTGACGAACAAAAATCCTAGGTAAATAAACATAAATCTATAGAAAATAAAATAAAATTTATATATTAAAATACAAAAAACAAACGTAAGTTTCCTATAAATATAATAAATAATATCAAAATTTCGAATATCATTAAAGTTAAATAACATGTGATCAAAAGGTTTTCAAATTATGGAAAGCTATGAAATTTTTTTGCATGTCTGAGATTTAACTATAAATAAATGCCAATTTAAACAACTGTCAAACTAAAATAATTTATTCATCTGTCAAACTCTGGGTAATCGGTTGTCAATAGCTTGATTATTTTTTTAAATGTTTTTTATTGCGACGAGATGCGCTTTGAGGTTAAGTTCACTTTACTTGTGTTTACAGTCGAAGAAATAAACACAAGGTACGACCAGTACACAACATGACAGCTACGACATGCCTTGTAGCACTCACAGCTAACCCTAATTTAAAAGCTGTTTTATCGCTCGTTATAAGTAAAACCTACACAATAGTGACAAAAATAAAATAGTATTCCAAAACAACAACAAATAAACACAGGAAGTTGAAGGTTATAAATAAACAATACACCTATACAAACCGTTTTAAATGACCAATTTTACTAACTAGTACTTCTTCTTCGTTGAGTACTTGGTCTCTTTCGAGACTGTGTTGCGTGCTTTTGATACAGACATAGAGGACCTACAGCTACCTACCTATAAAAGCTTCAAGTATATCCAACTTACGTTTATATCCTGGTGTTAATAAATAGTTGTGTTATATGTATAACGCTTTTAAAGCTTCTGATTCTCTGACCTAGGTACATCGAATTACACTATGAACAATTTAAATTGTAAATACTAGACTTCTACAAATTATTAGCCCGATTTTTCGTAATGAAAAAGGAATTTAAATCAACATGATTCTGTTATTTAAAAATTAATTACTTGTACTTGTTTTGTTTATCATTGCTATGATTTTCTCCTACATATAACCACAATATAGAATAGAAATTAAGCTTGCGAGTGACCTTAGGGATACATTTTTTGAATAGTTAATTTATAATCTTCCGATTTAATTAATACGTCAATCAATTTAGCGGTGTGCAATTCGTTTAATAGTCGCAATCTCGTGGGTATAATCAATTATATGTAAAGAAACTGTTAAACCTCTATGTATCAAAGACCTATAGGCCGCTAATTTATCTGTTTTATACTGACAAGAGCCTTGTAGTATTGTGATATCTATATGTGTAGGTTTTCTATAAATACAGTAATACAGTTTGTTTTCCGAATTAAGTACCTTTTGTTTTCAACTCTAAACAGTGGATACATTTAGTTTGTCCTGTTTCTGATATAAATTTCGTTTTGGTGTAAATTATCAATTAATAAATTGTCGATAAACTTATAATTCAAACACTATCTTCCAAATGTTCCGGAAATATATAAGTCAAAAGTAGTGAAAATTGAATTGGTCTTTTGGAAGATAAATTCGATCACTAAAGAAAATAACGTTGATTAATGCAAAGCTTAAACAAACTGAAATCCATTTCGTTAACTTGGCAACAATAGGCATTGGTAAAAACATTATTTGACAAAAAAATACACTGTTGAAAGGGTATCTGTAAAAACATATTAATAATATAGAAACTAATCAGTCTGCATTGTAATGGGAAACTTAAATTGGATAAATTATTGATTACCTCAGAAGAAATTTAACTGAAGATGTTGTTGTGTATTCTATACTAGTCACTATGTAACTTAATTCAATCGAACGGGGACGGTGGTTTAAGTATACAAAACCATGAAAAAATCTCATACCATTACAATATTTAAAACACCTGAACGCGTAGATCGGCAACTAACTTGCCATCTTCAGTAGGAACTAATAAACTTGACTATTTAAAGCAACTTTAGCTGAGAAATAAATACCTGTGAAGATAAGTTCTTCAACAAGTCAACAATGGAAGTCTAATGTTTGGATGCCGATTGTTGACTCTTTTTTCAACCATTTACGTTTATGGTTTTTGATAATGCCCATCATGTAAATCTTAGGTCTGATGTTACTGTTATACCGTGTGGAGTAATTTCCTTTTTCAGACAGTCTCTACTGAACCACATATTGCGTGTATCAACGTATTATCATTATCTTCTCGTATAATCTTCTTCCAACCATATAAGTTTATTGTTTCTGATATTCTCCGATATATAATTCTTAGTTGTGTAGTCGATGTTCCTCTTCTTTCTCTACGTGCAGACCAATAGCCTGTTAATTACCTACAATGAGTAGGCTCAGTACGTGCCGGGCAGACTTGCCCAACCCACCGAACAAAGGTGAGAAGTGCCACTATATGATTTACGGTTGTCAAAGATCTTCGTATGACAACCGGGACCGACGGCTTTACATGCCCTCCGAAGCACGACCGGGTGCATATGCCACTATATTAGTCCACCTGTGCGAGTACCGGCGTCCTTAGTGCATGTAAATTTAGCATTTTTGGTAATCTGAGTTATGTAATTCTTGGTTCTGGTGTTTATGTTAATAGATATCGGTAGAAATAATTATTCTCTTTAGGAATTTTTGATTCAACCATACTTATACTTCTTCTTCTTCTGTGCATAGGCCAATGGCCTGTTAATTATCTTTTTTCTTTAGATATTCTTGATTGAACCATACATTATGTGTTGCTAATCCATGCATTATCACTCTCTTCTCGTATAATCTTTTTTCAACCGTACTAATTTAGTGTTTTCGATAATCCGAGTTATGTAATTTTTGGATCTGGTGTTGATGTTAATAGATGTCGGTAGAAATAATTACGGGGATTCTTAAATCAACCATCCATTCTGCGTTGCTAATCCATGTATTACCATTCTCTTCTCGTATAACTAATTTAGTGTTTTCGATAATCTGAGTTATGTAATTCTTGGTTCTGATGTTGATGTTAATAGATGTCGGTAGAAATAATTATTTTCTTTAGATATTCTTTATTCAACCCTACATTCTGTGTTGCTAATCCATGTATAATCTTAATAATCGTATAATCTTCTTTTGGCCATGTATATTTAGTCATTCTGATAATCTGAGTTATGTAATTCTTGGTTCTGGTCTTGATGTTAATAAATGTAAGTAGAAATAATCATTCTCTAGATTCAACCATACATTCTGTATTGCTAATGCATTTATCGTCATTTTCTTCTCGTATAATCTGGTTTCGGCACTCTATGTTTAGCGTTTCTGGTAATTTTGCGTTATGTAATTCTTGGTTCTGGTGTTGATCTTAATAGATGTAGGTAAAATAATTATTCTATTTAGGCATTCTAGATTCAACCATACATTCTCTATTGCTAATGCATGTATTGTCATTTTCTTCTCCTATAATCTGCTTTCGGCCATCAATATTTATTTGCGATTCTGATGATCTGCGTTATGTAATTCTTAGTTCCAGTGTTGATCTTAATAGATGTATGTAAAAATAATTATTCTATTTAGCAATCTGGATTCAACCATACATTCTGTGTTACTAATCCGTGTATTATCATTCTTCTCATATAATTTTGTTTCAACCATATAAATTTAGCGTTTTTGATAGATAATCTGAGTTAAGTAATTCTTGGTTCCCGGAGTTGCTGTTAATAGATGTAGCTATTATTCTCTTTAAGCATTCTAGATTCAACCATACATTCTGTATTGCTAATGCATGTACCGTCATTTTTTTCTCGTATATTCGGCTTTCGGCCATCTATATTTAGCGATTCTGATGATCTGCGTGATGTAATTCTATTTTATTTAGGCATTCTTGATTCAACCATACATTCTGTGTTGCTAATCCGTGTATTATCATTCTCTTCTCATATAATTTTCTTTTAACCATATAAATTTAGCGTTTTTGATAATCCGAGTTATGTAATTTTTGGATCTGATGTTGATGTTAATAGATGTCGGTGGAAATAATTATTCTCTTCAGGGATTCTTAAATCAACCATCTATTTCGTGTTGCTAATCCATGTATTATCATTCTCTTCTCGTATAATTTTCTTTCATCCATATAAATTTAGCTTTTTTGATAGATATAATCTGTGTTAAGTAATTCTTGGTTTCCGGAGTTGGTGTTAATAGATGTAGCTAGAAATAATTATTCTCTTTAGGCATTCTAAATTCAACCATACATTCTGTGTTGTTAATCTATGTATCGTCATTTTCTTCTCGTATAGTCTGCTTTCAGAAACCTATATTTAGCGATTCTGGTAATTTGCGATATGTAATTCTTGGTTCTGGTGTTGTTAATAGATGTAGGTAGAAATAATTATTCTCTTTAGGCATTCTTGATTCAATCACACATTCTGTGTGCTAATCCATATAACATCATTTTCTTCTCGTATAATCTCCTTTCAACCATCTAAATGGATCGTTTTGGATATTCTTCGATATGTAATTCCTGGGTCTGGTATTGATGCTATTATAATTAATAATAATTTTTTCAACATTCGCAATTCTACCAAATTTTCATTGTGAAGAAGCCACGTTTTGTCATTATCTCTTTAAGCTGACTTGTACTTCTGGTGAAATTATTATTTATTTTTTTATAATACTTCAGATATTATTTTTATTAAATAATGCAGGTATTACACCATCAAATATATCCTGTGAAATAGCACATTTTAAAAATTTTCGGTATACCAATATTGCAATCACTATACACAGTTAACTGTCTGGAGCTCGATTGCGTCGGATCATCTCCAATAAAATTTCACTATTAAAACTTTTTTATTCCCGGCGCTCGCGGACGAGCAGAAGGGATCATTTATAAGCGATAAAATTAAATGTGTTAAGAAATTGGTTCGTTTGTCTCCAGTCGACAATCGTAAGCTCTTAATAAAAATAAAAGGCTCCGTCGGGCTCGAATTTCCAGGATTCCTCCTCGGCTCACTACAAATACACTCTCGATTTCAAGTCAACCGAATTTAACGGAGTATACCGCTTTGTATGTTAATTTAAATAAATTTTAGAGTAGTCGGATTTAAGACTGTGAGAGCAAAAACTCTTTATTTTGTACAGGCCATTCCTGCCGACAATGGGGGGAAATGATGAGAGAAGTTTTAATTTAAATTAAATGAAATTGTATTTCGTATTTTCAAATGCTCGCGCCGTATTAAAGGCGTTGAACCTACAGCAAATTACAGTTAGATAACATCATAAATATGGGCTTGTTTTCAGCAGGGATAATTTAATACACGAATAACATTGTATAGGTACCTTAATTTGAGGAAGATACATATATGTATATTTAATACTAATAAGACTTTATACAGGGTTCGACAAAAGTGCAGAACCGCCGAGAATATAAGGTATTTTAAAAATTACGACTGCTCAATCGTAGCAATTTCTTCCGCATAGGAATGTTAAAAATCACAATTGTGATGTATTAAGAAAATATTTATCACCCAAATGTAGAACATATTTCTATTTTTTATATATGTAGTTAAACAGTATAACTGTTTAGGCCCAATATCAATTAATAAATAAAACGTTCTAACGATTCTATTTACAGTGACGACTAATTCTAACCAACTAATAGCGTACAAAATTTTGATAAGTGGTTAAACATATAAGCTGTGAACTGCTTCAGATTTGTTGTCGTTCCAGTTTGTGTTCCACTGCTAAAATAAAATCATAAATTGGCAACACCGGGTGACCACGATATGAGGTATCAGCATGTAAATTGTTTGTTTCTAAACCTATTATTCTGAAATTTTCTACAAAAATTTACATGCTGTTACCTCATCTCGTGGTCACCCGGTATATTGCTTTGCTAATCTGGAGAGGATTTGAAAACACTATTTCTGTAATAAAAACTACATGTCATTAAAAAGAATAACGGCTTTATGATAATAAAATAAGCTCCTGTGCCTTTCTTTGCAGTAAGCAAATCGTTTCTTTTTTGAGTAAACTATATTTTTAATATAAAAATGTTAGAAGAATATTGCCGTTCTTTATGTTCAACCAGGAACAATCTTGATGTTATTGTCATGAAGGTAAGGATTAGTGAATAGGGAAAAACTTTGTCTATCGAATGACATTAGAACAGCATATTTCCAATTAAAAATGTTTCAGGTTATATTACAACTTATGCAACTGAAGACATGAACAAATAATAAGTTAAAAATATTCAGGTTTAGGTTCCCTGGGCGCAAACAGTTTTGTACCATAGATTTTGCGGAACGCAAACACAGCAATCTATACAACATTTTAGTAATCAGTATATTCCAAAGGTAACCCCAAAGTAACGTTAAGGATATAATAGTTGTCTGAAATGTAAAAAAAATATTATTCCTATCCATCACAAATCTAAGGTTGCGTTAACGCGGCGTCTCTCTCCCATGAGGATTGATCACTATCCCCCTTGTGGGGGAGGCCCTTGCCCAACTATGGAATGTTGCGGGCTAATAATATCACAAATCTAACACTTTGTTTTTGGTTTCATAGTCTATTACATTTACTTTGATAATATAATGGGCCCACGAACAAATACAACCTAAAGTAACCTAAAAGTGTGACAGATGAAAGGTATATTACCGTATATAGATACTGCCTTGATAATGGAGATGGTTACAAAAATTATCCGGTAAAAAGCTGCACGATTCCTTCTTCTTCTGTGTATAGGCCATTGGCCTGTTAATTACATAAACTGGAGTAGATTCTGTGAGCCCTCTTTGTACGAGGCTAAGCTAACCCGTCGAACAGAGAAGAAAAGTTCCACTACATGGTTTACGATTGTCAAAGACGTTCATATGACATCCGGGACCGACGGTTTTATGTACCCTCCGAAGCACGACCGGTTGCATATGCCATTATATTAGTCCACCCATCCAAGGACTGGCTAGTGCGGATTGTGCTGGACTGCGAATACCGTTTGACCGGCATCCGCAATGCTCCGCTATGCCACCGATTCCCCATGCCTTAACTTACAATATTACTTAAATGAATGACAACCAGTAAATTATCCGAAGACGCCGATTAGTTGGCCGGAAAGGTCCCCGGATCTAACTGCCTTCTATCTACTTTGCAGAAGTGTGTATTAAAAAGACGAATAGCAGTTTAAATTGTTTTAGAAGCAAAACAGTTTGTTCTGCAAGCGTTACTCTATGAGTTATCGAAAAATAGGGGCGCAATAAACATCTATGACGCATTCTTAAAGACTTCCATATCGGAACTCCTCTCAAAACAGATTTCTTTGTAACCAATTTTATGATGATGCTTAAAAACCGTAGATTCATAGACTCCACTCTTTGGAAATCTATCTCCGAAAACATTTCACTAATAAAAGATGAAAATAATTTCTTTCTCTTTGGTTATAACCAATTTTGTGGTGATGCCTAATAAAACGCAGATCCACAGATTCCATTCTTGGGACATCCCTCTCCGAAAACATTTCCCTGATAAAAGATAAAAATAATTTCGGATCTCTTTAGTTGTAATCAAGTATATGATGATGCCTTATAAAACGCAGATCCATAAACTCCATTCTTTGAAAATCCCTCTCCGAAAACATTTCATTGACGAAATGTGAAAATAATTCGGATTTCTTTGGTTGTAACTAGTTTTTTGATGATTCCTAATAAAATGCAGATCCTTATTCTTTGGACAACCCTGTTCAAAAACATTTCATTATTAAAAGATGAAAATAATTTCGGATCTCTTTAGTTGTAACCAATTTTATGATGATGCCTAATGAAACGCAGATCCATAGACTTCATTCTTTGCACATTTCTCTCCGAAAACATTTCACTGACAAAAGACAGAAATAATTTCGGATTTCTTTAGTTGTAACCAATTTTATGATGATGCCTAATAAAACGCAGATCCATAGACTCCATTCTTTGGACATCCCTCTCCAAAAACATTTCCCTGATAAAAGATAAAAATAATTTCGGATCTCTTTAGTTGTAACCAATTTTATGATGATGCCTAATAAAACGCAGATCCATAGACTCCATTCTTTGGACATTCCTCTCCGAAGACATTTATCAAATATAAAAATAATTTCGTATCTCTTTGGTTGTAACCAATTTTATGATGATACCTAATAAAACGCAAATCCATAAACTCTACTCTTTGGACGTCCCTCCCCGAAAACATTTATAAAAGATAAAAATGAGAATAATTTTGGGTCTCTTGGTTGTAATCAATTTTGTGATGGTGCCTAATAAAACGCGCAGATCTGTAGACTTCGCTCTTTAGAAATTCCTCCCCGAAAACATTTTACTTGTAACAGATGAAAATAATTTCCGTTCCTTGATGAAAATGATGACTGCATTATTTTAAAAATAAATAATTTTTATAATAAATAACTACGAGTAATGAGACCAAAGTACTTGTATATTCTTTCTTTAACGGCTATTGTGACTTCTCTTTATTTTGGCTTTCCTTGTAAAAAACCATCATTGGTGTTTTGATACATAATAAGCATTCAGCGATAGAACCACAACTCGAATATGTTTAAGCGAGGCGTCTATGAGATTCCATGCCTCAACCCCATAAAACATAACCGAACATACCTAGCATCTCAATGGCCGAGATGGAGATTTATTCGTGGACTCCATAAGACCACTTTCAATCTATTAAAAGCATTCCTTGCCGTCGCAATCCGCGTGTTAATTTCTTTTAATGATCCCAATTTACGTTCAGACTGCAACCAAGGTAACTGAATCTCTGTACTCTCTCTAGAACTGATTAATTCAGAATGATTTGTGTGTCTACCTTTTTACGTTTGCGAACTACCATTTGTTTAAGTCACACTGGCTTTTATTCCATATCTATAGTAAATGTTTTTCACACGATCTGCTATTAATTCTCTGAATAACTTCCGTGGAATTCCCTAGTACAATTATATAGTTCGCGTAACATATAATATCAATTTACTAAAAAGGCTGGTTTGCGATTTAATCGGAAATATCCGATATTGTGGACCTTTCAGGATCCCAAAAAATTCGTTTTGACAAAATGTATGTCAGTAGATTTGTTTACGCGTGTATGGCCGCTAAGATCTACGAAACAACCAACAACATTTTGAAAAAAGCTCTGCATAAGTTTCTAAACCTTAATTTTACGAGTTGTAGTGAATATAAGTATCAGATAATTGCTCTGTGCATCTATGTGCATGTGACCGTTTAATTTCCACTGCAACCGCACTTGGACACACAAATTTTGAGTAAGCGGGTATGTTTTCTATCAGTGGTTATCTCATATATCAAAAACCTGAAGTAAAGTAGTCTTATAGTATTTATGGCTCAATCCGTTAGTGAGATATCTTACTGTTTCAACTATTTTGTCAATATATTTTTATGATATTATAAATATTAAATAATAGTATTGTGCGATCTGAGAAAGTTGATACAAATATACAAGGTACAAGGTACTGTAAATACGCAAAGATTGTTTAAAGTATTAAAAAGTGTGATTGAAGCATTGTATACTATTGTATAGGGAAACAAATGGCAGATTATTAACGTTATCAGTATATTATTTATAAAAAAAATTAGACCGGTAGCTTCAAACAAAGATATTCTATCTTTAGTATTCACAAAACACGAATTTTGTGTACCTAAAGCACAAAGCTCAGTTTGTTGTTTCTATCATCGTATAAAACGCGCTCCTACATGATTAAAAGCAAACGGGAAACCCAAAATGTAATTAGAAATTAAAATTATGGACCCTCCACAATTCTAAATTTAATATAATTTTTTAACTGCTTGGAGTTAAGGGATTTTACAAGCATTTAATCTGCGTGTGTGAACCATTTGCATACCCACTGAATACCGCAATGACCTTAAAATAAGCCTTTTATAATTATGTCATACCGTAGAAGCAGTTTTTTTATAACACAAAAATATGTAACAATTTACTAGTTTTGGCTGCATTTCTAGGCATTCCATATGATTTAGAAAGTGCACGTTACAGAGATTGTTAACAGATGATTTAAATAACCTTGAAATAAGGCTTTCAATGTTTTAATGTCAATATTTATGAAGTATCACTAAATACTTTTAGATTTGCAAGTTCAAAATAATTTTTGTGTGGGTTCAGTGTGGGTGAAAACTTTCATAAATATATTGATTTATCTCCACTTACTGATTTTTTGGTGGACAAAAGTTAAAACTTTCATTGGCACGCCACTGATCCAGCAACATAATTTTCTCAAGCCAAGAGCGTAGCGGTTATTTCCTTGCCAACAAGAGGTTTAGATTGACAGCAATTTTCAACCAACGTGTAGGTATGTCTTTACTTGATAGACGAGAATAATAGACACAATCTTTGCTTGCATTTTGAATCCAATTTGGACATGGAACGCAGCTGGTCTTCCCGTAAAAAGTTGCCCTTGAACGGTGATCAGACCTTTATTCATGTTACAATTAGTCTTTCTGTCAGTAGCTATTGCTGTTGCTGTTAAAGCTGATTCAGAAATACTAGTTTAAACGATTTCTAATCTCTTGCTTCAGATTTCGAAGTGTTAAGTTGTTTTCAAGTTTTCATAGCATCTAGCCGAATAATGAACATCAAAATTCTTCTTCAAATCAAGTACGGCATGATCAAAAATTATTCATTTTGGTACTGCCGGAATGACCGTATATTTCACTATTCGAAACTAACCATAAATGGCACAGTCTTAAATAATAATATTGAAATTTCTTTCAGTTAAACCGAAAAGGTTACTAAATATCAGCATATTAAGTTTTGCAGACTTTTTTATATAGCTTTGACAGTTCCTCAAAATGATTCGTTTTCATTATACGAGGTGTGGTCAATTGACATTTACTCCAGGTTCCTTAAACTTTAGGAACAAGGGTCCTTCATTGCCGAAAAAAAATGTTAACATCACCTTGCCTGCTTTAAACTTCTTCGGTTGTGCTGAACTTGAATGCTTCCACTGCATCGATGATAACTTACTGGATGGCTCGTAGTAATGGCACGACGTTTCGTCTCTAGCAACTATTGACAGAAGAAAGCCATCACCATTTTGCCTATAGTCTGTGAGGTGTTGCAGAGATAAGTCCATTCGCAAGCATTTTTGTTCATTAGACAAGAGACGAAGAATCCATTGCGAACAAAATTTGTTGTAACCCAGATTACGAAAATACAATGGACAGATCCTACATTAGCACCTACAATTTCTGAAATTTCTCTAATTGAAATTCGACGATTTTCTCCAAGTCCTTCCAAATATGCCATATTGTTTTCTGTTAATGCAGTACACCGTACACCTGGTCGCGGCTCATCCATAGCCCCTCTTGTTCATTCTTAAATTTTCGGCACCATTCCTTCACAGTAGCGTACGCAATACATGCATTTCCATACATTGCTTGTAATCGTGTATGAATCTGCAATAGCTGCACACCCTCAGCGCATAACAATTGTAGGACCGTACGCTGATCAAACTGGGGCGGATTTTCAACAACAAACGCCATTCAAAAATCGAAATTTAAAAAGTCAGATCAAATTCAAACGCCAGAGACTTATTAATGTGTTGCTTACAAACACTACTAACATTAACAAACGTCATTTGAATTATTGAATTTGTTTTCAAGGCTAAGTTGATCAAAGATTATTTTAATTTTCTAAAGACGGGGTAGTCAATATACCCCGTTACTCTTATTCCAAGAGTATTAGTCACGTTAAATAGCTAAACATCAGCCTTATAGAATCCTTTGAAGATATTTAATTTTAAGAAACATTTGTATTGCAAAAACCATTAACTTACAAACATCCCCATAAGCATTTCATCCATTAAAAAGCACAGTCAACCCCCCAAAAACGCTTCCTATTGAAGGAAAGTTGTTGGGTAGTCCTTTAAATGTATTCTCTGAAAATAGAAACTCTGTATAGATATTATTGTTCGCTCATATTCACGAAAATGGCGCTGAAACTACTCCGCTGGCCATTTCATCCCTTAAAACGCACTTACACCCTCTAAAATCGAAAACGTGTATACATGTTATATTTTGCATCCTATTCAGAAAATGCTTTACAAGCTATTCCTACAGATATCCCAACCCTTAAAATGCATCCCCTAACAAGCAAACATTTATGTAGAATTATTCTTTGTATTTTGTTCAGGGCAATGCACTGTCTAAAAAGTGAAACTTTCTATAGATGTTATTCTTCGCATCCTATTTAGAAAAATGACGCCGAAACACTTGACATTGCTGCTCTTAAAATACGCGGTCAACTTCCAAAAAGCGAGCATTGGCATACATTTTATTTAAAAAATTTAGACCTGCTTAAATAAAGCAAAACTTACAAGAATCCTAAACGTAATAATATACAGGGTGACCAATTAAAATAAAATAATCAAGAGAACAAACAGAGAAATTCAAACGCACAGAATCATCAGAAGAGAGAAACAGCCTAAAACTCTACAGAAGTTCCGTTGAAAACAACAGAAAACAACCGGGGGAATGCAAAAATATAGAAATATAAAGAAGTTCCATAAAAAAGTTGATTCCTCCTAAAATTGTTTCATTAAATATATATCTTACATCTCTACATAGCTTAGTTTTACTGTTTTTTAAAGAAACTCCTGTGAATCGTAGCCTACTGGTTCAACTCGTGAAATATGACAGTAGTTTTCCACAAAAAATTGAATAAGTTGGTGCATCACAAAGTGTTCTATATTATTTATCTCCGTCTGCTTTTATACTGTCTTTTTCTATAAATATAGCAAGGACGTTGGAATACCGCTAATACAAAAAGATCCATTTTAAATATCATTCACCTATTTATGTTCATAGATTGTTATTGCAAGTTTTTATAATAATGTCAGTTTGTGTACAAAAATCCTGCATTATGCATGAATCAAGTAAATAAATCAACACAATTTGATAAATGCAATAAGAAGTCACCTACTAAAATACCGAAACCATGTAGAAACAACAAGAAGTATATATTACTAATAATTTTATTATAACCACACCGAAATGCAAAATTTAGCTATTAATTTACAACAAAATGCAAGTTCTTCAAAACTGTGCCTTTGTAGATGTCACCGCTCTATGAATTCTGGAATACGACTGAGAGATATTGATCAGCAAATGGGGATTTTATGTTGTGATAGTAATGCTTCCGTTGGCGGCTTTCTGAATTTAAGAATTGCCACGGGTTCGCGAATAGTACATATTTTAAGTGTACCTAGGCGTTGGATGCTAATTCTGAGTTTTCAGTAGCTTTGCTATTTCGACATTTGAACATAACAAAAAATGCATGTCTATGTTTGTTGGAACTAAAGAACAGAAAACTAGTAACGTGACAAATAATAAGAAATATACGAGGGCAGCCTTTCAAGTTTTTACAAACGACCACTAGGTGGCGCTATTGAGTTGTGTCATTACTATTTTCGTAAAATGACGTTTGTTACCGTGAAAACAGTAGCAGCTTAGAAATTGACCGAGTAGTTTGTTACAGTGAGCATTAAAAAAAGCAATTTTGTGAAAAAATTAAAACTTTACGTGAAGGTTTTCGTTGGCCTAACTGGACTACAATGTATAGAATCGCTTCGTTTAACTTTTGGTAATGAAGCACCACCTGAAAATATTGTTTACAATTGGTTTGCAAAATTTTGTCGTGGTCGTGCGTTCCTCAGTGATGAATTTCATGAAGGTCGACCAAAATCGGTTGTTATTCCAAAAAAACATCGATACTGTACGCAACATGATTAAAGAAGATCGATATGTGACTTACAGTGAGATAGAAGCATCCTTAGGCATATCGAAGACTGCAATACATTCGATTTTGCATGAACATTTAGCTGTGAAAAACATCTGTTCCTGATGGATACCGCAGAAGTTGACCGAAGTTCAAAAAAAGGCTCGTTAATTGGTGTAAGGAAATGCTCAAAAAATTCCACCGAGGAACTGTAAAATCCGTATACAACATCGTAACAGGTGACGAAACTTGGATATATCCGTATGAACCGGAAACTAAGCAACAATCCACCGTTTGGGTGTTCCAAGATGAACTGAATCCCACAAAAGTTGTTCGTTCGCGAAGCTCTTCCAAGAAAATGATCGCTTGTTTCTTCGGTTGTACTGGACGTGTCGTAACCATTCCTTTAGAGGATCGAAGAACATTTAACGCTGAATGGTATACAACAATTTGTTTGCCAGGAGTCATCGACGAAATCAGGAAAAACAACTGAAAACGTCGCATCATTCTTCATCGTGACAATGCCAGCTCTCACACAGCACATCAAACAATTGATTATTTGAAGGAGAAAAACATCGAATTAATATATCATTGCCCGTATTCACCTGATTTATCGCCTAACGACTTCTTTGTGTTTCCGACTCTCAAACAAAAAATGCGTGGACAGCGAGTTTCGTCAACTCAAGAAGCAGTTGAAGCCTTCAAAAACCATGTTTTTGAAATTCCAACTTGAGAGTGGAAAAAATGTTTCGAGAATTGCTTTGAACGCATGCAAAATTGTATAAATCTTGAAGGCGAATATTTTGAAAGCAATAATAATAATTTTGTGCTAAAAAAGTGTAGGAATAATATTTTTAGACAAACTCTTCACATTTATTGTATGCTTGGATAGTTGTCAATAAAGCTGTTTTCTAAATATTGTGGTTGCTAGCCCCCTTGTGTAATAAATTATGTTTATGGTTACGCCTTTCCAAGACCCGAGACTCGTAGCAGAGCGGTGTTTTTAGGTAAGATTCAGGAAAAATTAGGGTAGTGGGTCCGAAGCGGTGGCTTCTCAGGCGGGTTCAGAGTTCGCGCGTTCGGTATAAGTAAATTAACAGTATACGTGTGTAGTTTAGTTAATAAATGCACTGAAGTGATGTATACCTATGTATTGGCTACTTGCAACGTAGTGAGATTGAGCGAGGTGAGTAGTTGTTGATTGAAGCTGCAGATAATGCTTTTGACTAAGTAGTACTATTGAGATAATACTGGTAGTAATTGTAATTACTGTGTTCTTATGATTGAGGCCTCTGGTACAATGCTTGGGGAGCCAGTGAGCTCTCTAAGGTTCCTGGGGGTTGCGTACTCGCGCAGGATTCCGTTTTAAGCTGCTTAGTGCTTCGGAGAGTCGGTGATTGGGCCTAATTACTCGGCTTGGCCTCGATTTAGTTGACCAGCCAATGGTCTCTGCATTGCACTTTGCAGAGTGGCCCGTGGAGAACCTGCCTCTCACTCTTTTCCTTGCGATGCACGCACGGCGGCCGGCGGAAATCGGTTGGTTATCACAATGACATGGGGGAACTGAACCCATTGACCGGTGTTAACATTCGGTTTCCCGGTACCCGTTACAGGTTAGGTACATCAGTCAAGCTCTACTAAAGACGACCCTGTAAAGGACACCCCACCCTGAACGAGAACTACTAGAGATGGTCCTGTCATGGTGCCAAAGGTGAGCTATTAGATGCTACGCGGGATCCTACGGGGGACACCCGACCTCCTGCAAGTAGAAATGTAGAAGTTGCAATGCTAATGTAGTAATGTATTATTGCTTGTGTGTCCCATGCTTTGCTAGTTTGTGCTGAAATGGGGTTGTGACTGTTTGTGTGTTTACTTTATGAGTGCACCGTGTACATGTCTGCAGCTTCTAAATTCTAAGTTCCCGCCGACAATTTGGTCTTGATGAATACACATAACCGATTTCGAGTGAGTGTTTAGTTATTTATTATATTTACTTTGTAAATATTCCCACCGCCCGTCCCGGTGCGAAAATGACCCTCCAACAAAAGTTTTATTCTTCCTTAGTTTTTTTTAAACTTAGAAGGCTGCCTTTGTACTTCCTTTCTCAACCCAATTTTTTCATTTCAGAGGTTCTCAAACATTTTATAGAAATTTTAGAACCATTATTATAGTCTTATTTCTTAGGAGTTTTGCAGTTATTTCACCATGATGCAGTATTGGATTAAAATTCGGTTGTAGAACTATCTCTATGTGAAATGAATTTGATTGATGCGGAAGAAAATCACTACACTCCCCATTTATCCAAACAAGTCAAATTTTATGATACTCATCCCTAAGCCCGAAACGACGCTGTAATTCGACAGTCATTTGTCTGTTGACTCACATTGAGGGTGGCTATGCAACAAGGGCAACGTTCCTGCGATGCTCGTCTGTTAATCAGGCCCTCCTAGGCCCACTACGCTACGACTGAACGATGTTTATGAAACAAGAGGACGGCCCGGAATGTCAGCTGTAATTCTGCGTTTCGGCCTTTTTTATTCCCCGGCCTGCTACATTCATACATGTCTTGGAACTAACAAACGAGGGATCGTTTTTATCGCGAAAATAACACGGCCACGGTTGGTTAGGTTAAACAAGTGCCGTGTAAACGCTGTAAATCTCGGGAAAACGTCCGTTAGTATACAGCGCATTTTTAAAAGCCCTCATATATTATCGATGAGAGTTTCTCGTTTCCGTTTTGTCTCCGAAGATGTTTTCTTGAATTTAAAATTTACCAGGATATTTCTCTTGGAGTCTCCTTTTCTTCTGATATACTGTGTTTACACTATTTGTAAGATTTGTTTCGGTTACTCAAACGCCTTGCAATAAAAACCATTACTTTTATTTTTATTTTATACAGGGCCATTAAAAGACGGAGAAACGCAGCAGGAAATTACACCTTTCTGTATGATAATCTTGCAACAATTTTAAATTACTTATGATATTAAAAAACTCTAAAGTCTTCGGTTTATACAGAAAGCTTTCTAAGTTAATAAGCTCGTGTAAGTAGGAAAATAAACAGCTTGAACTGGATAGTTTAGTCTGAACTTCAAAATATTTTGTAGCGACTTGCTAGCCTATGAGATCAAAATAATCATGACATAACTTAAAAAAAATATTTTACTCCGCCTATGACTTAAAAATAATCAAATATGACAATCGGAAATATAAGAGGGTTAATGTACTTGCCCACATATATTCTATCTAAAAAATTTCATGGGTCCTCGATACATGCGAATATACAGTCACCAACTTAAATATATCCAGAAACATATTTGAAAAGCATTTTAAGTCAAGAAAGAGTGATGATTTACACTGTGATGCTGCATTAACGCTTCCGACATTTTTCTAACTAGTTTTGTCATGATTTTATGATAACTGTATGCTAATTTTAGGACATTTACGAGGTACGTTTATGACGTTCTTACGGTTAAAGTCCGTCATATTTTAATTTTACGTGCAATTTATACTGAGCATAATGAAGCTATGGGTAGCGGTTTTGAAAAGTTAGAAATAATGTCACCTATTGTTACGTTCAAAAATATGAGCGTTCCAATCGGCAGAAGTACTTATCAAGATGGGTTCTAAATTTTATCAGAAATTTAAGCTGCTCTTTGAAGGTGTTTAAGTCCATTCTTTGCTTCTCTAAAACCAAATTTTGTAGGTTTTACATCACTTTTAAGCACATCATAGGTAACGATTTAATTAGGGAAAGATAGAGAAATATTATATAAAACATAATCAAATAAATAAGCGAAAAGATAAAATCGATAAATTAAGTATGCCCAGAAACAGATACTGGGGGACAAAAATATACAGGGAATTTACTTTTTAGTATACATTGCATATGTACTCTTTTAAAAAGAACGCGTCAATTACGCCTATTGTGTAGGCAACTAACTATACCGACAACTAAAAAACAGAAATAAACGTCACGGTAGTTGTGAATTATTTGAGTATGAAGGTTATGTTGATGCAGTGTTTATCTTAAAGAAGTATTTCACCCTGTATATGGGACGCAAATGATGACTTATTTGTTAAATACAAAAATCGACAGGGTGATGTTTCTGTAAGGTCCGTGAACATTGTACTTATTTTGTACAACAAAAATACATCAGCGGCAAAGTGGTGTAATGGTCAGCATAGGTGCCTTCCAAGCAGTTGATCCGGGTTCCATTCTCAGCCATCGCAAAGTTTTTTTAATTATTATTTTTTGTTATAACTATTAATTATGATTTCTTACGTAGTATAAAAGATTTAATTTCATTTCTTCGGTTAAAACGTGATTACTTTTAGTTCTTCTTTTATGGGAATTTATTACGCATCCCTCTAATTTAAATTTTCTAACAATTGTTTGTATGGTTCTAATACAAGGAATAGGTCTTTCTGGACATTTAAGTGAAAATAAGTCTCTCACAGTTTTTAAGCTGTTTCCATTCTGATACCACATTATTATTTCCACATTTTCGTCTTTACTATACATGGTTGCATAAAAAACAAGATGACACTAAATAAATATTAATTTTATTTTTTAACATTGAATTAATTTGATTGTTTAGGTCACGGCATGGTTTAGTTGTCTGTATAGTTGGTTGTCAACATAATAGGCGTAATTGACGCGTTCTTTTTAAAAGTATACATAGGCAATGTATACTAAAAAGAAAAATTCCCTGTATAAGCGGAAAAGACGATAGGTAAACAAAATCTGTCTATCTACAGAAAGGAACAAAATATGTAGGCAAGTAGACAAATAGACAAACGCAAACAGATAAAAATCACAGGCAAAATTTAATAGATGTAACAACACAGTCGTAAATTAACTAATAGGTAGAGAAGTTATCGAAAATATAAGCAGACGGACATCTAAAACATGCACAAAAGATAAAGTATGTCAGCAAGGTGGATTTAAAAGACAGGCAGAAACAAAACGTAGTTACTGTTACAAAATACAACTAAAAAACATACTTTCAAAGAAAACACAAAATAGCTAGAAACAAGATACAAGAACTAAAATCCAAATAAATTATAGACAAGTAGACTGACAGAAAGACACACCTCAATAGGAAATACATAGACAAAAACAGACAGACAAATAAACAAAACGTAACCTTAAAATGATACACGTAAACTATACACAACCAAATAGATATTAACATACAACTAAACAGGCCCAAACGCCCATGACCAAATTTACATAGAAAACCATACACATATTTATAAAGACCTGCATTAGCAGACAGATCACAGAGTAAAATTTATATAGCAAGTCAGATAAACCAAATACAAACAAGACATTGAGAAGAAGAAATATAGAAAACAAAATAGATAATCACTGAGGGGCAAAATATAAATAAAGAGGTATAAACGTAAAAAATAGAGATACCAAAAGATACATCCAGGTTTAAACAAACAAACGCATATAAAAAATAGAGAAATGAACAGATGGACAAATACAAACAAGAACACCAAAAAGTAGAAATAAATATAATATGGGTAAAACAAACGCTTTAATAATGCTACCTGCAACGATTAGCGAAACGTCAGCACCAATTAATCCTACGACGAAGTTTGAAACTTCCCACTTAATCTCTATTTACCTTAATATGGCTATTGTAATGATCTAAACTTTTTTGAAAACAGTCGGCAAAGGCATCTAAAGAAACTGCTTTTAATTCGGCTCTTAATTGTCTTAACATCCTCTACGTCCTAAAATCGTTCCTGATCGAGTATTCACTTTAGGAAAGAAAAAAAGTATTACTGGTGCCATGTCAGGTGAATCGATCTCAACAACGCCATGTTTCATCAGAAATGGTTTCACAATCAGTGCAGAATGGACAGGTGCATTGTCACTCAACTACCATTTTCTCTGTTTTTGCTCATTCGACAGACGATGCGGAACAAACTTTGCAGAGATCGTCCTCGAACGGTCATTCGGCGTTCTTTTCCTACAATTGCACGAGGTCTTCCGACTGAATAAGCGCTTCGAAAGATCGCCGGCGCCGGTTGTAGCGTCAACTTGGCGTCAATACGTCCATCTTTGAAAGGTTTAAATCATTCAAACCCACTAGTACAACGTAAGGTGTAATCACCGCACTCTGTTTGACATCTTTACAAACTAACAGTTAGCTTCACCACCCTCTAGTGATAAAACTGTGAACTATTACACAATCGTCAATATTACAATTTACATTCGTTTAGACCGCGTCGTCATTTGGGAACTACACCCAGCATTATCAGATAAGAACTGACCTGTAGCTTGTCTGCGTTTACAAGCATTTGCTTTAGAATTTTGAACAATATTTGTTCGTAGGCCCTGCCTGCCTAAACAGGGCCGTGTGCTTGGATTATTTAAACCCTAGGGCAGACAAGAATTTGATCTTAATGTATTTTGTTTGCCAAGACAATAATACTTAATCGGCTTATGCCTGTTAGCTGTTTGTGAACCCATACAAGCTAACGTTTCACAAGAGATTGCAGCTTGCATATTCAGAGTGAATAAAACACACACAGCTGGCAAACAAAATACATTAAGATCAAATCCTTGTCCGCCTCAAAGTTTGAATAATCTAAGCACACGGCCCTGTTTAGGCAGGCAGGGCCTACGAACAAATATTGCTCAAACTTCTAGGGCAAATGCTTGTAAAGGCAAACAAGCAGGTTGGTCCTTACCTGATAATGCTGGGCGTATTCCGAAATGACGGCGCGGTCTAAGCCGAAAGTAAATTGTAATATTGACAGTTCGAGAAACCGCGAAAGCCTCAAAGAATCATCATCATCATCATCTGACATGGAGCTGACTCGAGGCTTCTTATACCAAGGACCAATTTTGAACACCCTGTATGAACTAGTAGGGTAATAGGACCTATTTAAAGCTATTTTGATTGTCAAATTCATATTGAATAGAAACGAAGTAATATCAGGACCGATTTAATTACAAATAATTACGAGAAGATATTTATTTTAAATGCGATTTAAATTAGTGGATATGAAACAATAAACCAAATATTTCCATATTATCCAACTATGTTAAAATTAAAGAAAAATTAAAAACCTTTTAAATACACTGAAGACTAATTACAGTCGGTGGATTCAAAGCCTTGAGTCCCATTTTCATCAAACCTTACACATATTTCATGGTGACATGTATGACATTTAACACACATTATATGACATGCTCGACCACAGCAATTTAATGAAATAATATTAGTAGAAGATCATCTCTCGGTAACAGCATGAAAACTGAACTTATAACTCCTTACATCATAAAAATAGCTGGTAATGATGTTGTTGCACTTATTTAATTTTAGTGTGGGTAGAAGTGTATTATAAGGCCCACTGATATTTGGGGCATGTAAGCCGCATTCGTCCTGGGCCTTATCAGCGTACTGACATTTAAACAATTATAATCAGGCTTTTTTATGAAATGAAATAAAATTTTCATATACCTTTTGACTGTCAATTAGATTATATAACTCTATTCTGAATGTTTTTGAAGACCAAGACATTTACAAAATGTTCTACACACTTTTTCACGGGATACAAGTAAACCTGTTTGCATTCAGAGCATGGAATTTTCAAATGTTAAATATATTATAAATTTTAATTAGAAAAGTGTATACTTTATTTTAGAAGGAATGAATATACTTTTATTTTTGCAATTTAATAAATACTGTTGATTGTTATTTAAAGAGAATTTGAGCAAACCAAAAGTCCTTCAGGAAAGTTCAGGATGATGTATGCAATGAACACCTTAACTTCAAATAAATAACTGATATATTAATTATTTCTTGCGTTACTTCGTTGAAATTCATATCAATTAATTGCATAAACTAGTAATCTACTAACATATTCTAACAAGGTTGCATTAACTATCCATACATACGATAATATCTATCGTTATACACCTAAACAGGTTATCCAATTAATACCTTTTACTATTTATATCTAACACTCTCATTCACACTACTAAATATTGTCACCAAAACAATTTATAAATGTTAGTAATTTTTGCACAATGTTTTAAAGTACGAATATTATTTTTTGTTGATCCTTGTTAATTTGCAATCTGGCAACAATACATATTTTCGTGCATATCCGCAGGAAGCAGCGCAAAATATACGTTAGAATAATTTTATTATCGACGTCGTTTTACAGAAATTAGTTTCTAATACTGTTACGAACCCAATATCCAAAATTCTAAATTAAATTATTATCGCTTCAGAGCTGTTGTAATGTGGTTTCAATTGCATACACATTTATGTTGCAAGCAGTGATGTCATTTAACTCAGCAAAATTAAAGTACATTAGAATATTAAGTTAGGCAATGTAAAATAAGTAATACGCTTGATAAGGGAAATTAAGTAATAACCAGGTCATCGCTTATGGGTGCAAAAAAAGAATTTATAAAAGGACACTTAAGATTGAATTAGGGACAGTGAACAGTGCATAGACAAACAGTTGATAGCGAAGAGTAGATAGTGCATAGCTGGTGGTTAGCGGTGTTCCCAAGAATAAAACCCAGTAATGGCGATATACCTGTTTATATTTTTGTATGTAGTTTAGTATAATATTTTAGAATAATTTGTAATAGTCTTGCAGTACGTAGTAATGAATAAAACCAACCATTTTATATAAAGGTAGTTGTTTCTCTGGTGATTCCGGCGATAAGGACAAAGGGCCCCTTATCAGTTACAGCCATAGGCGTAACAATACTTTTCTTGTTACTATCAGTTTGTACGAAATCGAAGAAACATACTTATTCAGAAGTGCATTAGCATCAGAGTGGCAAATTGTTCTTTAATTTAATTTACAATTTTGACTGGATCATATTTCGTGTTTACATTGCACAGTACAGTAAGGTCCCGTTTAACGCTATGCCGATTAACGCTGATTCGATATAACGCGGTTTTTTCTGATACCTAAAAAAACACTAAATTCACGCCGATTCAATTTGTCGCAGTTTTTCGTATATACTTAATACGATTATTCTCGAACCCGAACCAATTAGCAAAAGGTTATAAAAAACAATTACGCATTTTTGGAAAAAAAAATACGTCGTGGGCATAACATCGAACTCGCTTAGAACAAAGTGCCTGAGAAATGTATGAAAGGAGTGTGGAGGGAGGTATGGCCGGAGGTATCCAAGCATTTTTCAACAAGAAGAACCCATTGTTGATTAAATTGTAAACCTAGTCAATACTAAGACATGTAAATGAGCAGGATATTGAGAAATTACTGCAGGTTTCTAGTGAAAGTCTTACCAACGACACCCTTCAGGAACTGACGGAGCAAGAGATTCATGCAGAACGTAATAATAATGATTTTAAAAAGGAAGAACCTAAAAAACTTGATACAAATTTCGTCATTAAAAGTTTGGTGATAATAATAGAAATAATTGCTCAATTTAGAGCACATGATCGGGATTTTGAAAGAAGTACAAAAGCAAAGCGTTTTGAATGCAATCTCTTGCTGCCAACAATTACTTAATGAGAGTAAAAGAAAACGACAAGTGGCACTAGACGACTTCGTCTCTAAAAAATCAAGAATTTCAGAACAGCCAGAACCTCTGACAGTTCAAAAATAAACTTTGTATTTCTGTGTAAGTACGTGTATTTGATATGAATATTTTACAAGTTAACAATGTAAAACTATCAATATTACAATTTACTTTAGGATTAGACCGCGTCGTCATTTGGGAATTACACCCAGCATTATCAGGTAAGGCCCGACCTGTACCTTATCTGCCTTTACAAGCATTTGCCCTTGAAGTTTGAGCCATATTTGTTCGTAGGCCCTGCCTGCCTAAACATTGTAAAACTAACAAAATATTAAAGTAAAAAAAAAGTAAAGTGCATATGGGTAATCATTTTGCGGGCATATTCAAAGGCTCGGTAGCTTAACCTTTAACCCTGTTTCAGGTAGTTAGTGCCGTGGCGCACTAACCTAGGGAGACCGACGGTTTTCGGTACTCTCCGAGGTACCAGGATAACAGCGTGTTAGCCTAGATTTTCGGTCACCCATCTACGTGACCACGCGGGTCGTTGCTTAAATTTGAGTACTGTTTGACCAGTACTCCCACTTGCCTGCCACGCCGCTTCGTAAAAAATATATTAGAACATGTTTATCCTTGGTCCCGTATTTCCCTTATCTCAATTTACTACGTGGCAAAATGACCCCCTTTACTGTATACCTTACTGTCTTACTGTATATGAAATGTTTCCGTAAAGTTTCACTGGTGGGAGCTAGAGGTCACCAACAACTTACCTGCTGGACACCTGGCTCTTCTCCGCCACATGCTTCTCCTCAGTGCTTAATGTTTAATGTCGAATGGGAACGACAGAACTTCCAGCAAATATATTTGGCATCAAGTACCTGCTTCATTTGAATTAAAGTTTTATTTTAATTGCCGCTCTGTAGCCGATTACTAATTTGTTATTTCCCGCATACAGTCTGAGTGAACTTTTTTTTTTGTTATCATAGAGAAGTGCAGATTAATATTTTGTCTACGCGCTTGACCTGCCCTTGAAGAGGGTCCTACGTATTAAATTATTCTAGAATTCCTGCACCATATTTCGCAATATGATGAAATCTTCCAGCTGCGGGATACTTTCGTTCTTTTTTCTCGGGAGTCCAATTTAACATCTTGCTCGGCCCGGTCACCCGATACCATCTTCGGGGACCGTTGACAAATTAAGGGAAGTGAGTGGATGCTAGGCTTTAGAAGTGACGTGTTTTTTTTTTGCTAGCGGGTTGTGTCGCAGATCTTCTACTAATTGAGTTATCGTTTCGTTTTTTGCGTCAGGCAAAAGAATCTTCGACTTGCGTCGGATAAAAAATGTTAGGAGAGTGTGAGCTTTGTGCAAAAACAATTCAGTCAAATTGCTTTTTCGACTGTGTCGGGTAGAAGCGATTAAACTCGTGAAAGTTTTGTTCTTCGACCTGTTGTAAGTGATCCTCCCGTCCAGCAGCGGAGATATTGACATCTAAAATTCCCGCCTCTTTTCTCTCAACGTCGAAAAAGCCCTGTCAGAAGCGATCTCGAAGATCTTAGGAACACCCCAGTTGTGCCTCTCTTTCTGCTCCCTACTGAACAACACTAAGGTAGGAGAAATTCTAATTGTGTGGTGAAAACTTCTTCCGAGTTAATCTTCAACTTTCAAGTGCTGAACCTTTTTTTTAAATACGACATAAAGCGACCTTCAGTCGCCAGTTGTTCTTTCTTCTTTTGGTTAAGTAAAGTGTATTCATAAATTGTATTAAATTGTAAACTCCGACGCCACTGGCTGCGTAGATCTGTTCTAAGAAATTAAATATCGCAAGCCACTGACAGCGAGCCTTTTTTCGTTCGAACGTTGCAAAAACATCTTGTATTAATTAACCATAAATATTACCATTTTCAATGTAATCGCTATATTTTTTTGTATCATGTCAGTAATCTAAAAGAAGTTGAATTATATTTGTCTTGAAATTTACCACATATTTTATTTTTTGTGTATTTTTATCTTTGTGTGCATGAACTTTGCAAGCTTCACATATAGGAGGAGGCACAATAAAGGTGATTCCAATTCCCGTAAGCTGCTGGCTTCTCGGCCTTCTCCGAGAATTGGTAATCTGCTGTGATTTGGAAGGTGGCGGCCGTTAATTTTGACCTACCTTATACAGAACTAGGAAGATTTCCCCCCATAAGCGATTTTTGCGAACTCCTCCTACTCCTCTGAGCTAAGCTGCAGGCCTTTTTCCACCTATCCTGTTGCGGGTCGACGAAAAAGCTCGTTAGGCCCGTAACAAGATAGGCGAACGGAAATAGCCGAAGCACTGGCAAATTAATTTTACTCGTTCGGGCATTTTTCGAAGAATTGCGGTTTAGTGTCACAAAACACGCCTGTTTCGTTTTCTTTGAGCCACCGTGTGTGTAATAAATATTCTCAGAAATTGTTATCAGAAAGGCCACAAAAGAACTGTATTTCCACTGTTAGTTCTAAGAATTAGGTTAGTACGTAGTAGAATGGACGAATATTTTAATGAAGTTAATTAAACTTTTATGTTCAATCAATGTTTTTAAAAAAAAGTCAAAATCAAGCTAATGCAGCCTCGCATTTGAATTAAAACCGACAAGTAGGTTGTAGCAACGCCACCGTCACATCTGCCGACAAATTAAAAGAAGGGAGCAAAAAGTCGCTCAAACATAAATAGTACAGACCGAGAGATTTGCTCAAAAGAGACGCAATATGAATGGGGAACAACTTCGCGTATTTAAACTTAGCCTCAGACTTAATTTAGCCCGCTAAATGTAATCTAATAAAGCTTGTTTGCGCAAGAGTCACAGATTTCGTGACAGGGGTGACAATTATTCGAATTTTCAAATTGGATTTATAGAACTCGATTGTTTGCTTGCAATCGTCGGAAAAAAGTTCCTGCAAACATTCGCATCTGCTGCGGAACGACGGGGAAGTTGAAGTT
This sequence comes from Limonius californicus, assembly GCA_014611495.1. Lineage (NCBI taxonomy): Eukaryota > Metazoa > Arthropoda > Insecta > Coleoptera > Elateridae > Limonius > Limonius californicus. Next base: position 30,310 of record JABXWE010012787.1, read on the forward strand.
GAACTGAAAGGTCATTAAAGGTATAAAATATCACTAATACGGTCCTTATAAGGAAACGGGAAGATGCGTCATAGAATTTCTTAAAGTGGTATCTTTGTAGCACATCTCACATGCTAAGGAGTAAATTATAACCATAATATTGCTAATTAGCGATGCACATTCCTCGGCAACACTTAGCATGTGAGTGATTATAATAAATAGTCGCTTTATCTTACGTTATTTAGCGCCATTTGTCCTGGCAGCTAATTTATTTCTTACTAAAGACGTTTAATTCCTGCTGCTTTGCAATTTTACATTTCCTTTCCTAAGAGCTGCAATTATTTTATGCATTTTATAATTCTTCAACAGCACGTCGTCGCCGTTCTTCTTCGTTGTAAAACAACGCCACCTTGCTACAAGATGAAGATAACAAATCAACGTTGCTTTATGTAACTTAAGCCTTAATATAAGTCTTGAATTATATACAACTCTGTATTAAGTTTCCAACATCGTGTATATGTCGGGTTTTAACGTTTAAGCATAACTTTCCAAAACGGCATTAAATAACTTTTTCCTGAAACCTTTTCGCCCTCCGTTATACCACGTCGCTTTAGACAGCGATTTCAATCATACATTGACGTAATTTAAAAATATCTGCGTTTATTAATTAGAATTTAGACATTTAGATTATTCGCTATCTAAAAATAGTCAGTTTATTTCGGCCATTGAAAAACATATATCCAACATATTTTTACATATTTTATGATATGTTTTTATAGTTTTAAGCTTTTACCAATAAAAAAATATAGAATATCGTTTATTATCTTGATCTGTAAAACACATGTTTATTTAATTAAAAGAGATTGGAAATAAGTAATCAATTAAATTAACAATATTGCAATCATGTTTCTTTATCTAATGTTTTCAGGCTATTACCCCAGTAATAAATATGTATAAATATATAAACTAGTTTAAGCTGTAAGTGCTGAATCATTATATTATGAGGTAAAACAGAAAGTGAAACAAAATAAGAAAGCATATGTGTGGACTGGATCGCAACAAGAAACACAGCCAAAGAAGTAGTAAAGAGAGCAAAACAGAAAAGTTTGGCAAAGACATAAACGAAACGGATAAGATAAATAGAAGGGTATGTTGGACTCAAATAAAAAGAATGGAGGGAATCAATAAAACGAAACTAGAGGAGCAAAATATAAAAGTAATCAGGTCAAGACAGACAAAAGCAAAATACTGGAAATATGGAAAGAATAGAGGTAGGTTCCAAGAAATTCACCGTGTCCATATATTCCTGGGACCTACGGAATGCGTTACTATAGCAACTCGATTTTCCCAGCGGTATGAACAATGGAATCTGCTTTCTCCACGATGATGTCACGTCCGCTGGGAATGCAAGAGGGGTTTAGAAGCGCATCCCAACAATGCCAAGACCACCACTCTGACACTGGCACTACTACGGAGAGGTCGATGGTATTCAAGTTGTTCATATTTCGTTGTTATTATTACTTGTGTTGCCGTTGTTACATTCGTTATTGATTACACGGTGTAAATTTATGTAACCCCACAAACGCTAAAATATTAATCGCAGAGGTTTGAACAACAACTAGGTGGTGAAGAAATGAAGAGCAAGGGGAGAGGAAATATGAAAAATAGAATCCACGTGGAAGAAGCTTTAAAAAACAAATAAAATGGATGGCAGCGAAAGGAAAGAATGCTTATAGAGAATTTGTAATGGCTCATAGAGACATCAGAAAATACTGGTGGTTGGGAAAACAACCTAATTGTTCCAATATATAAAGAAGGAGAACAAACAAACTGTAATAACTACCGAGCAGTCTTTCCTCAGTATGTAACAAAGTATAAACCAGAATCGTTGGAGGAAAACTGAGGAGAGTGGTAAAAAATAAAATGGATAATAAGCAAGCGGTATTTACACATAAAAAACAAACTAGTGACAACATAGAAGGTGAGAATCAACTCTTAACATTAACAGACCTAAGGGCGGCGTTTGACACAGTAGACAGAAGAAGTATATGGAAGCGCTTGGAAGAACTGGCTGTATCCATTCAACTAATAAATATCACGAGAAGTATATATAAAACAGTAGACTTATCAAAACGTAGATCGAATGAGTTTATAGTGAAGAGAGGACTGAACCAGAGATATAGTCTAAGTCCACCACCGTTTATCGCAGTCGTGGATAGAATAATGAAAAAATATAAAAGTGAACGAAGGAATTAGACACAGTAATTGGATTCAAGATCCGGCACGGATGAGTAGCTTAATGTATGCGATGATATAGTGGTAGTCGCTAAAACAAATAACAAAATGCAGAAACTGGTAGATCTGTGGAGGGAAGAAATAAACAAGATACAAGTGGAAGTGAATATCAATAAAAGTAAAACCATGAAAGTGAATGGAAAAAAATTGAGAAATATAATGCAAGGAATCAGTCTGGAAAGAGTTATAACATTTAAATATTTGGGTAGCATAATCATCTAGGATGGCTAAATAGAGTCAGAGTTAACGAACAAGGCAAGGAAGAGAAACACATTAAACAAATCGATACTGGGAAAAGGGACATGGATAAAAATGTGAACTTAATTGTATATGCAGTGGTGCGAAAAAGATCTGCATCCCCCACAAAATAAATATTTTTTGAAGTTTAGCATAGTTTCCAAAAATTATTTTTAAATATTTGATTTTAATGACTATGTCAACAACTTATCTCTTAATTGTCGTACTTAGAACTCCATAGAAAACAATTAAGGTAAGTTCTTTTCTAAAATCGATAATCAGTTATTCGCGCAATTTCTAATGGAATCATTAAAATGCATTTAACATGAAACTCAGAAGCATAATTAGGAGAAATACTTATTATGTTATGAGTATGAGTATGAGTACTATGGATTATTCAGTTGCATTTTGCATGTCCCTTACAGTGGCAAAGCCCGGAAGAAACTCCTATCAGAAAAACAAAGGCTCCAGCATTTGAGATGGGCAAAGCATCATCGCCATTGGGCCCCGGAACAACGGCAGGAGGTACTATTTAGTGATGAATCTACCTTTAACATTAACAATCATGCTGGAAACACATAGGTTAAACTCTATTCAAGATAAGCATGACATTGTAGTAAACAACCCCACGTGCTAATCGAAAATCACGTGGTAACGAGAAAGCGTGTGATTGGTCGGTTGCAAGTAAAAGTTGAGTGATTTACTAATACTGTGATGCTTGTTCACAAGACTCGTAAATAACGTATAGAAGATTTCCTGGAGAAGAAGTTTCACGATAGTGTGTTCCGCCAACAATTAAACACCCAACCTCTATCATGATATGGGGCTGCATGTCTGCTGAAGGTATTGGTAGACTGCACATTGTATCTGGCATAATGAATGCAATACATTGATGTCCTACAGGAGAAGATGCTGCCTAGTAGAAAAGAGTTATTCCCCGACAAATTCTTTATCTTTCAAGATGATAATATTCCTTGCCACAGAGCAAAGGTTACGCAATTTTGGATGTCGACCAATAAAATTAAAGGAATAGACTGGCCAGCACAATCCCCTAGTCTAAATCCTATAGGAAACGTATCACAGAGAATTTCTAACATTATTTCAAGACATAAGCCCACAAAAAAAAGTGGAATTAATCGAATCCCTAATTGATGCCTGGTACTGCTGCATCACGAAGGAACAATTACAAAAAGTGGCGAATTTTATGCTAAGAAGGTGTGAATTAGTTATTAAAAACAAAGGATGGCCTATTATTATTATTAGCTGTAGACTACATTATTATATACAATGTACAATTTTTCCGTTTTTGAATAAATTTTATATATCGAATTGTTTCCGTTTTCTTATGGATCAAAATTTGGGCTAGTATTATTACTAGATATTGTGTTTAAGTACCGGTATTATATTGCAAATGCTGAAAAAAAATGGGTTCAAACTGCAATTTATTTTCTTTGTACAGGGTGGCCAGATAAGAATGCAAAGTGCTGTATCTCGGAAACTATTCGTCGTAGAGACTTGCGGTAAAAAAATTTATAACTAAAGTGGCCAAAAGAAGACCGCGGAAAATATTTTCAGATTTCCAAGATGGCCGCCAGGGGGCGTAACCGCCATCTTAAACCTTTAAAGTGATTTTTCACTGAAATGCACCTAATAAATGTACCAAAAAAATATATGCTTTTTAAAGCTAAGCTTTATTGCAGTAATTTTTGTCTAACACTTTTTGACGTATCTATTAAAGTAAAATGGTGGGGGGTGATTCAATGTTTTTTTAACTAAGCAGCTGTAACTCCTAAACGACTGAACGAATTTTAACAAACTTGGTCTCGTTGGAAAAAGCATTTGTTGTTCCATCAAACCCATCTTACCTGTGATATGCCTAATTTTTAGTGATGCCGCTAGAGCGCGTTTTTTGATATAATAACAGAAAATTGCAAAATTCTCTAAAAAATTAAATGCAATAATATAACTTTTTTTTCATAAAAATGTAGTGAAATGATGCCTAAATAGGCTAGTGAAAACTGTATCTCGATATCTTATTCCTAGCCTAAAATATCGAAGAAAGAAAATTTAGTTATCATAAAATTTTAAAACTAATGCCTCCTTAAATGCTCAAACTGTCTTCCATCACACTCAATGCATTGTTGGAGCCGCTCACACGTGGACATTACAGCAGCTTCAATTTCAGCTCTTGAAAGGCTACGAATGGCCATGGAGGAAAAACAAATGCCTAAAATCTACTTGTCAACAAATATTAAAATTATACTTATAGATGCAGTGTAATTTGCTTTAAAACTAAAATGCATTTTACAAATGATGAAGCTGTTGATATGGTTGCGGTATATTTTGAATGCCTTCAAAATGCGGCATTGGCTCA
>JABXWE010012788.1:0-22485 GCA_014611495.1 Limonius californicus
ATTAAGCGATCATAGGCAGTTTTCACAGGACGACATGGTGTCATAGTGTTGGCGATATCCAAAGGGTTTTCATCTTGAGGTGGCAGACCAGCCGCTCTCCTTTTCTCCGCCTTAAGATTTTTCAGAGTCTTCATTCCTCCTAATGATACCAAAATGAGTTTCCACAACAGTAGCACAGTTTTCTTCAAAGGAATCTGCGGAGCTACTTGGTTGCAAAACAGCGTCACCATCTCCATCAGTTTAACAATCAAACCTCCATTCCCCGGTTCCATGGCTGCAGAAACGTTGACTTAATATTGATAATTATAAACTAATTTGTTTACCTGTTATTTCGTTAGTAAATTCTTCAATTTCAACTGTATATTCAGTCGATTCTAAGCTTCCTTCATACCTCATTACTTCAGTAATAGTGTATAATACAGAGAGTATCACTCTTATATCTTTCGAATCAGCTAAAGTAACATCCCGCTTTCGTATTGCTTGATAAACTACAGTTCTTTTTACATAGTGTAGCTGGGCACTTCTATAAAATATACAGACATTGTATTTCTGCTCAGTAACCTGTGTGTTAGACTTAACTCAATTTCCATGTTCAGCAAATCTGTCAACGCACCAAATACTCCCATATCATACAACAGCATAACATTCCTCACTGTCCATTCCTGTTGTTCTGCGTCAGACTGCATTTCTGCCCAACAGCCTTGTGCTATATACAAAATGCAACGGGCAGCCGTCATCCTCTTTAGTTTATTGCAAACCTCCAGCTGATTCAGAAGCGCCATAATTACCAACTTTCTTTCTAATAAAGTAAGTTTCTGCCAGTTCGGAGGTAATGCCTGTTGTGCCATTTGTTCTTGAAATGCCGCAAGATTCATCGGAAATTCGGGTCGCTCTGTATAACTATACAACTCCGACATTTCGTTTGTATGTTTATCAGCATCAGCATAAATAAATCTGAGCTCAGTAGAAGCTGTTTGATCATTCTATAAAGTTATTTAATTTTAATTGCATTATGAAGCGTTGAAAACTTTCCATTATGTATCGAAAGCAAAATACAGCAAATAGGTTAAATTGTATTTTGTGCAAAATATATTTCTCACGCTTTGCAATTGTAATTATTGAAAAGCTAAACAGATAACTAGGATACAACAAAAATAAAAGTGGATAAACATTACTGAGGTACCGAGCCAAACAAGAAAATGTATGTATCCAAAAATATTTTTTATTCGGGTTGAAACTATTGTCTCATCTATTCCCTACATATTTTTACGATATCAGCAAACCAAAGCGTAGTAATACTAATGAAAAATTAGTAGAGATAACTATCCAATCCCACAAGAGATGCTTCTACCTGCTCACAAGTTGTTTTGTTCTCTACTGTCTCATTTATACAACATAATTGCGTTGTACTCTATCTTAAAATCCGCAATTTTTTAAGGCTAATATACATCATTGGACACATTTTCAATGAGTTTGTTATGTAGAATCATAAAAAAAAATCGTATATATACAATTAAGTAAATGTTGGCAGGTTTTTAAAACTGTATAAATCTTCCCTCCTCTTAGATATCTAAATATATTACTGGTACAACGATATTTCATTTTTATATTTAACATTTAGGTAATGCTATATACAGGGCTAGATTACGGCATGGGTTTTAAGAACTACAGCCCAACGACCCTCAGCTATTAAGAGAAAAATTATTTCATTAGTAAATAATAATTGTTTTGGATTTCTTTCAACTTTTAAAAATATTACTGGGGATTTCACCCTACCTATAGCACGGGGGTCTACAAAATCTTTATCCAACACCAGCTGTATAATACTAATTAAAAAATACTTTAAATTGTTATTCAAAAGTGGGATAACACGCAGTATTAATAAAAAGATTACAGAAAAGTTTAATGCAAGTGAAGAAAATTCCATGATTAAGATATTACTTTTTAGTTTTCTTCGCTCGCTATCTCCCCTAAAGGTAAATCTATCTAGAAATACCCTTACGATAGTCAGTCGGCACAAGATTGTATCCGAATGGTAGAACGGCTAAAGGTGTGCCTGCATACGTGTTATTGTACCGCCTTTATATGGTGTTTTCTTACAAATACACAAAATATAATAACGTATAAAAACTTTACAAAATTACGAAAACTATAAAATTGTAACCCACAGTAGATAACCTTAAAGCATACAATGAATAATGAAGAATATAAATCTTGATATATACTGGAGTACCAATTACTGTCTCCTTTAACATAATTACTACCACAATAATGTATTTTTGAACTCTATTTAGAGTAATTATTAATAATATACCTGCTAATGACAAATATGTGACATGCGACATATAAATTTGTCAAAACGTTCAAAAATTTTACAGTTTAAATAAAATTGGAGTAATGTAAGTGTAGTTCGCTTACCATTGCTTCTAAAATACTGCAAACACCACAATTTCGAATGGAATGCACACACTTCTGAACACTTCTTTTGAATATTTACAAATCAGCAGTATCTATAAACGATGTTACTTAGTTACAATATTTTAAACAAATTTAGTGATATTCTAGGCAATCTTTACTTTGAATAACTTTATACGACATCATTCTTTTTCTTCTTCTGATTATAGACCAATGGCCTGTTAATTACCTATAATGGAGTAGGTTCTTCGAGCCGTATGTGCATGTATGCCAGGCAGGAGGCTAGCCGAACCCGTTGAACAGAGAAAAGAAGTTCCCCTACATGATTTACGATTATCAAAGATGATCGTATGATAACCGCATATATTCAAAATTTTTTAGAGAAGATGAAAGCTTTACTAATATAATCTTTTTAATATAAAGATTATAAACAAAACGTTAGAAAAGCTAAACAAATCAAGACCCTTTTGTTTCATCAAATTTTAAATTAACTCTTATTTTTAACAACAGTATTTAAAGTAAAAGCCAGATACAGCAAGATAGTTTTAAATTAAAAATGTGTAGTACATTTAACGTGTTTCAAAACGAACACTAATTTGTTTAGAATTTCGAACGTACAAATCGGTCCTATGACCCCTTTGTTAAATTTCACATATTCAGTAAATAATACAACTTCTATTTAAAAAAGACCACAATTAACAATTTTTCAGATAACACATTGTAGTCAGGTGATTATTTAATTAAACTTATCAACTAAAATGTATTTAGAATTATAGCAATCATAGTTGAAAACAAATCATAGTATGTAATTCTTTCTTAATAAAATTATATCCAATATAGATACAAGGTAAATTGCCTGATCGTCCAGGTTGGGGGTTGAGGCAACGGGCCTGCTCCATGTTTCTCGTAAAACATCTATTTTTGCAAAAAATCCTAATGAGAGAAAGCCGGACGGATTAAACCAATATCGACTACGCAATAGAAAACAAACCTGACTTTAGGAACTTCAAATGTACAGGGCATAAATACAAAATACCAGAAATCTTTGAGGAACTAAGTAAAATGAACGTTGATATCGCCGTACTTACTGAACCTAAAAAAAAGGAAGAGGCAGTGAAATTAAGGGCCAGTATATCCAAATTTGCAGCGGCGTATAAAACGAAAGAAGAGTACGAAAGAGTAGTCCATAAAAGCTGAAAAAATATATCAAGAAATAGATGAACGACTAATAATTGTTAATTTATCACCGTATGGCAAGGATGTAGCAATAATTGGGGTATATGCACCGAACGACGATGCCGGTGGGACTGTTAAAGATGAGTACATGGAAAAACTATCAGATAGAATTACCAATATAGGGCGAAGGAAAGAGATAATCCTGATGGGAGACTTCAATAGCCGAACAAGTACAAAAGATTCAGACGCTGTGGTTGGCCATTATGAGGAAAAGGTAGTTAATGACAATGGGAGCAGACTAACAGAGTTATGCGAACAGCACCATTAAAAATTACCAATGGCTTCTACAAACACAAAACGATCCATCAGTACACTTGGAGACAACCCACCTGCAAATTACAATCTATTGTTGACTACATTATAGCTCAACAATGTACCAAACTTAAAATATTGAGAGTAAGAGTGCCACCAGGTTCAGAATGTGGCGCAGATCACCACCTTTTACGAGCAAAAATTGTTTTACCTTACAATATAATCCGTAAAAGTGATGAATCAGATGCTAAACACGATCCAAATGAAAACCTAGGATTTAACTTAGAAAAACTATACGACGAATCTACTAGTTTTCTATATAAACTTCAACTTGCAAATTATGCTAAATCAATAGAGGATGGCAGTACAGAAGCACGGTACAATCAACTCCAAACATGTATTCATATAACAGCCGCAGATGCTATAGGAAAGAAAACATGTTACAGAGATACACGAACAACACATTAGAAAAAGAAACACATACAGTAGATGGCTGACAACGGACGATCACAAAGATAGGAGATATTATGCAAGATGTAGAAGAGAAGTTAATAAGAAAGTAACCAAAGCAAAAAACCAATTTTGGCAGGATAAATGTGGAGAAATTGAAAATATGACAGGAAACACAAAATCTAGAGAGGCGTGGAAAGTACTGAGACAACAAGGAAGAACCCTATTACACCCAATTCCACTAAACGAATGGAAGGGAAGAAAACAACTCTTGAGTGAAGAAAGAAGAGATTCCTACCAATAACGTTTGAAAGAAGAATAGTAAACGAAGATGACAATATAGAGGAAATTACAGTTGAAGAGATTAGAAATGCAATGAGAAGTATGAAAAACGAAAAATCATATAACGGGAAACCGTCCAATTGAACTGATTAAACATTCTCCGATAGATATTTTAAAAATCATGGTATACGGAGAAGAACTACCAGACAAATGGAAATTAGGACATATTACTTCCATTTACAAGAGGGGAAAAAACTGATTGCTCCAACTCAGAGGAATTAATGTAACAAGTTCAATGGGTCGGTTGTATGGGAAGATATTAAAGAACCTTATCGAACATCAAATACAAGAAGAAGAACAAAGTGATTTTTGAGCAGGGAGATCCTGCATTGACAATATTTTCTGCCTAACTCAACTTACCAAAAAGAATATTGCGTGTGGTCAGGAAGCACATCTAATCTTTATAGACATAAAGAAGGCGTACGACAGCGTCCCGATTGAAATGATGTGGAAAGCACTGGAAGAAAGTAATATCAACACAACATATGTCAAGGCTGTGAAACAAATGTATAAAGGTAACAGAAAAGTGCAGTTAAAATGGGCAACGCAAGTTCGAAGAAATTTATATGCAATAAAGGATACGACAAGGATGTAGCGTTTCACATATGTTATTTATAATATACCTAAACAAAGTATTACAACAGTGCCGTGGGATGGGAGTACAGATTGGAGATGACGATATACTATACATGCTCTCTTTTGCTGATGATCAGGTCATTTTAGCATCATATCCAGAGGACTTAGAGTAAATGTTTAGGAAGTTAAAGGAGGAATACAAGAAATGGGAGTTAGAAATAAACATGACAACAAGTAAATATATGGTTTTCGGAGGCAAAGGCAGCAATATCATTAGCAAAGAAAGGTCAGTTAAATGCTGCGAAAATTATATCTTAGAGTAACAATAACTTCAACATACACGAATACGGGGTGGGAATAATAACCAATCAGATTGAATGCGGACAACAAAAAAAAGGTTACAATACTACAGTGCTATGCCCCAACAGAAGTAAGTGACTATGAAGTGAAAGAACGTTTATAATATACTCCATAAAACCATAACAGATATAAACAAAAATGATGTATTAATCATGATGGGCGATTTCAACGCAAGGTTGGGCAGCAATAATGAGAATATAGAACATATAATGGGAAAGCAGGGGCTGGGAAACCGAAACGAAAACGGCGAACTACTAATTGAGTTATGCGGACTACATGAGATGCAAATAGGAGGAACTCTTTGGGCGCACGAAGACTGCCATGAAGTTACGTGGACATCACCGAACCTTTAAACAGAAAGCCAAATAGACCATATATGCATAAGCTGAAAATGGAGACCAGCTCTTTTACATGTCAGAAGCAAAAGAGGAGCAGATGCTGATACAGACCACGACCTTGTCATAGCAAAATTATGTTTCAAATTTAAAAAGCGTATAAAAACCAACCCAGGAATTAAAAATCAACAATATGATATTGAAAAGGCATACAATACAGAAATTAAGCAAAATTTTATAGCGATCCTAACAGGAGAAACAGAAAAAAAAAGACTGCAACACATCAATAGAGGAAATATGGCACAGTTGTAAAAAAACGCTTGAAAAAGCAGTCCGCACAACAATAGGAACCAAAACAAACCGGCGGAGTGAGTGGATTAGCCTAACAACCTGGGAAAAAATCAAAAAAAGGAAATCTCTGAAGCAACAGGGGCTACAACCTGCAGACGAAGAAAATACAAAGGCAATATCAGAGAGCAAGCAAGGAAGTGAAGAACAGTATTAAAAGAGATAAAGCAAACTATGTAGAAAAATTGGCAGAAAAAGCACAAGCAGCAGCAAATATTGGCGACAGTAAAGCATTGTATAAAATGGGGAAAAATAGAAACATGGCGGAAGTACCAACGAAGAACAAAGATGGGCAGATACTATAAACTACAGCAGAGTAGCAGGCACAAAGGTGGAAGGAGCACTTTGGAAAAATTATGAATGTCAAAAACGATATGGTAGAGATACCAGAAGTTATAGACAGACGAAAACTGCAAATAGACCAAAGTAGCCCAACAAGAGAACAACCGAGTACAGCCATTCAAGAGCTGAAACACGAAAAACCACCTGGGGACCGTAGTAGGTTCCATTTTACCTCTGTCCTGCAAGTCATCGAGCTTTTCATTGCCTTCGATCCGGCTATAACCTGGCCCTAGAGTAGGTACTTTCACTATATTAAGTCCTGAAAAGTCATTAAGTTCTTTAAAATATTCCCAGGCCATTCTAGATGAAACTTTTGAGCTCGAAAGAACTTTTAGGGCAATAAAAATACATACGCTTATTTTTATAAGCCATTCTATTGTTGTAGAGTAAGTTCGCCGTATTACTGCTAAGGTAATTTCCACTTTCCTAACAACTTTCTCAATATGCTGCTTCCAAGTAAATTTGAAGTCCAGAGTAACTCCTAAATACTATATCCCCGCGATAGATTCATTTCTTTGCCACCAAGGTAGAGAGGTCTGAGACCTTCTGCATTCCTCTTTCGGGTAAATGGTATTATAGTAATACTGAGGCGTTCCCCTTCCGTCCAGCTGATGAGTACTCTTTGCTTGTATTCCCTAACAGTGTCGATAAATCTTCTCTCAACTAGGATGACTAAGTCGTCTGCGTATCCTAAGGGAGAAAATTCTTCATTTCTTAGTTTCCTTGGCAGTCCATCCATAACAAACTTCCACGGCAAAAGAAAGACAACCAAATTGCCAAGGTCTCGTTCAGTAGTAACGTAAACACACCTCTTAGGTCTATTCATCTGCAGCAGATAATGTCTAATGGTATATCTCTGATGGCTGAGGTTATAGATTTGAAGGATGTGTTATCAAATGCTCTATTTATATTCAAAAAAGACCCTAAAAGGGTCTCTTAGATTCCCAACGACTTGTCCACCCTCCAGACAAAATGATGGAAACTCATTTCTGTTGAGAGACTCGTAAGCCAACTGATCATAGTGTAGTATAGAGGACTATTTGTCAGCACACCATACTTGTTATGCATAATAAGTAGTTTCTCCATTGTCTTAAGTATAAAACACATAAGATTAATGGGCCGCTAAGATTTAGTCTGAGAAAAATTAGACCGACCAGTCTTTGGTATATAGACCACTTTGGATTGATTAAGTTTATAGTCCATTTGATCTTGGGGTAGGTTTATTACCTTCCTAGCAGTTTGCCAGTCAGCTCTAAACGACCTCTCTCTAGGTACGTCAGGTCCCAGGCTTTGTCAGTCGAATGATGATTGTTCCACGGTTTCTATGCCAGGGAAGTGCACCCGAAAGAGTTCGGTCATTGTTTCTTTTTCTGTTCTGTTAAACTCTCCAGTAATGATTATTAGGATATCTATTAAACGCTGAGATTCTTTGAATCTGGCACATTTTGGAAATCTTTCGATATCCTTGCAGCACCTCCTCCATGATGCTGCCCTAAACTACTTCGGTGCTTTATTGTGATGATGATGATTTCTGTGGGTCGGAGCAGGCTCCTGCACTTAGGCCACCAGGGCCCATTGTGCTCCCTTGCATTTGCAGAGGACATGTGCAGAGGTTTGCTCTTGCTCTTGACATTTCCTACACTGGTTGTTTAACACAATCCCTATAGTGTGGAGATGACTGTTCAGGTGTCCGTGGCCTGTAAGGAGGCCCGTTATTATCCTGATTTGTCTTCTGCTTAGATTCAGAATATAGTCTACCGATTTAGGCGAAGGGCTCTTGATGAAGACTCTAGCCTGTCTGCATGTGAATCTGGAGGTCCAAGAGCGCTGAAATTGCACATTTGCGTGGTTCCAGATCTCGTGCCTCACATGTTTGGGGGCTATTCCAAAAGCTGGCTCTGGACCTACTAAAGGTTCAGAGGCCCCAGCCACAGCTAGGGCATCAGCTTCCTCATTGCCACTTATTCCACTATGACCCGGAACCCATACAATTTTCACGTAATTCTCAGTAGAGAGTTTCACAAGTGTGGCTCGACATTCTTCAACACGCCTAGACCCTAGCTTGGGAGATATTAGGGCCTTAATGGCCACTTGACTGTCCAAGCAAATATAAATGTATTTACCACTATAGCTTCTATTGAGGTTTTCATTTGCACAGGCAGTAATCGCGAAGATTTCTGCCTGGAAGACCGTAGGATATTTTCCAAGGGCAAATTTAAGTTTAACCCTGGGTTTGTCCCCATATACACCGGCGCCGGTACCTTTTCTATTCCGTGACCCGTCTGTATACCAAACTAGGCCACCAGGTTTAAGAAAGGGCCGATCATCTGACAACCATTGTTCCCGAAGAGGGATGTGAACCTTATAGGGTATGCTAAAGGAGAAGTAGGAGGTCATGCCATCACTTCCCATTGAAGAAATGGGAATGGTCGCCCTCAATTTGGGGGCAACTCTGGCATGTCCTACGATTTCCTGAGTCGGTTTCCATTGCCCCATACACATCAGCCTATGCGTTGCCGCTCGAGCCTCGGCCTCAATCACAAGGTAAAGGAGCACGAGTCCCAGCAGCACTTCCATGGCCGCTGTCGAGGTTGTTCGCATTGCGCCCGTAATGCCCAGACAAGCTAATCTTTGAACATGGGCGAGTGTCGTCCTTGTAGTGGTCAGTTCTGATCGTGGCCACCAGACAAGGGCGGTGTATGTTAACAGCGGGCGTACTACAGCCGTGTAGAACCAGAATATGATTTTAGGCTTCAGTCCCCAGGTCTTGTCTTTTCACATGACTTTTCCAGGTTAGTCGAGCATCAAGGACAACGCCTAGATATTTGACCTCACCGGTCAAGTCAAGTGACTTGTTGAAGATGGAGGGTTCTTTATAATCTGTCATCTTTCGTTTTCGTGTGAACAGGACCAGCTCTCGGTCTTTGATGGATTGACCGCCAATTGATTCCTGTTACACCAGTCTTGCACAATATTTAGGGCACCTTGGGTAGCCCCGCTTATTGTTCCGAGAAATTTACCGGCTATAAGGATAACCAGGTCATCCGCATAGCCCTGAATGTAAAACCCTTGCTCGTTGAGCAATCAGGGAAGTGGGTCTTCAGAAGGAGCCCTAGTACCTCCTCATTGGATGTACAAAAGTCACCATTGCACCTTGCTGCTTTCGGCATACTTTCTATCCCGTCGCAGTAGGCCTTCCAGGTTGTTCGTTTGGATCGTCTTATAGCGTTCTTGTACCTTTGTTGGGACCATTTATGGTGTTCCCAGTCATCAAGTGAACGAGTGCGTTTGGCTATATTGAATAATCAACAAGTTTCTTTGCGGAACCTGTCCAATTCTAGGGTCCACCATGGGTTTGATTTTTCAATCTTACAACACGCAGGGGACACTTTTCCTCATAGGATGACATAATAGCTCTCTGTAGGGAATCTACAGCCAGCTCTATTTCACCCGGGCATTTGGGCTGGATTGGTGCCCCATGTAGTCTACTCGGAAGGAGTCCCAGTTGGTAGACTTGGGGTTTCTGTACGTCACCCAGATGGGGAGGCTAGATTTTAAACAGAAACACATGTACCTGTGGTCCGAAAGTGTCGGCTCCATTGATACATGCCAGTTTTCCACTTCCTGGACCATGGACATAGATCCTCGCAGCACCTCCTCCATGATGCTGCCCTAAACTACTTCAGTGCTTTATTGTACTTAGGGATAGCTTGTACTCCTCCCAATTTCCTGACGATTTTACTCTATTAAACATTTTCTTGATGTTCCCCCTCATCTGACTGATTTCTTTGCTCTACCAAGGAACTTTCCTATTCGAGGTCCTCACAGTTGGCGGCGTTTTCCTGGTATGCGGAAGTAACTGCATCTGTTCGATGGTGACTGTTAGTTACCAAGGACCTCGTTTTCTCAAGATTTCTGTTTAGGTCCACTTAAAAACCTCCCAGTCAGTCTTACGATGATTTCGGAAACTTTCCAGTGCGCATGTTAATCTCATAATATTAAAACATATGTGTATGTGGTCTGAGCAACCCACCTCATCTGATACATGCCACTTTTTAACAAAGTTACTTATATGTGAAGTGTCCAATATTAAATCTATGTCTTCTGCCATCGCCCTATTACAAAGATGGGTTTGCATCCCCTATTCCGTACATATAAATTGAATGCCATAATGAATTGCACAAGCGGTTCGCCTGGGATTGGTGTCCTGCTCCCCCAAATCCTGTGGTGTGCGTTGGTGTCACAGCCAATGGCTAGTTGCAATGCCTTTCCTCTGCAACTTCTCACTAGGTCTTGGATCGTCTTGGTTTGATCAGTCGAGCTGCATTGAATAGGTCTGAACGTCGCCGTTCACAGCCTGTAGTAAGCCGCTTTGAACCTGTCCTGCTTAAACCTTGAAGGATGCCGTGTCGAAGAGTAGGCCAGAATTTCTCCATCTGACGCCTCAGTCGCTGTCTGTCTTCTGGGATATACCCCCTAGGCGGGTCCCGATGAACTTTGGGTCTCTTTGGAAGATCCTTTGGATCAACTACTATCAGATCTACCCCCTCCCGTAAATCTGCCAAGCTTTCTATTGTTGTCTTTAACCAGCTTTTCGTGAATTCATTGGCACACGTGATCCAGAAAATTTCTCCCCTGTACTGTATTCTTTTTTGAATTGTGGAGGGCTCTCTGAAGGGGTATCGTCTAAGATGCCCATTAATTTTTTTCGAAGACATAGCGTCATTAGAAAAACATTTGAATAAGTGTGTAAACGTTAATGGTTCTTATGTTGAAACTTCAAATTTTGTTTGTTCTCTAACGCGTTTCCTTCATACTTTGGTAGATAACATAAAAAACTCCCCTCGTACATTAATTTAAAAATTGAATTTGCACATTCATAAAAAGCAGATACACTGTGTTACAAGTTACGAAAGAGAAAGTGATAAATCACATATATACAAAGCATCTTTAATGTTAGGTGATCAACAGGCAATAAAATTTTAGATAAATCTTTCAAAAAAACCCCTACAAATTTGGGTATGTAAAAGCCTCTTCAAGGCAATTTCCTTTCTTGATCTTATTAGTACAAAGCATCCAATATGAAATAAATAATTTACAGTAAAGGTACTATGGAACTGTAATTTCAATAAACTGATACAAATTTGTTTACAAAATGAACATGAGACAACACATAATGGAGAAAAACAAGTGTTGCCCAGTTGATACAATAAATGGAAAATTTTGAATGAATTCATTTGATAATGACTCCTATTCTGTAAAGTCATCAAACACCTCTTGTTCGAGCCAGAGTTCGTAATGGTCTTTGAAGTCAGCTGGCGTAGCAAGCGGCTTGGCCAGGACACTGGTAATATTATTATCGAGAGATTCTTGATTTGAATCCTGTAAAAACAATATTCATGAAGAGGTCACCAGCAGCAGTAGTTTATGTTATTGAAAAAAATTTCTCAAGAGATTTCTAAACAATTTAACCTTCAATTCAAAATTATTAAAGAAACAGGTGTATAAAACTGAAGTGAATAAGAAATCTGTTATGTATATCACAAACTTTCAAAAACACTAGGAAGTACAATACGAACAAAATAATATGATTACATAAAACATAAACAAATTACTTCTATCAACTGTATAGAATTCTTGAAAATACATAATTTGAAATTCAAGATCAAATAATAAATAGAGAAATTCACTATTTAAAAACCGCACATTCACCACTCTGTTATAAAATAATTATTAACCAATTCATGTTAAATGTTCTTGATAAAAAATGAGTATCAGTATTTTAATCTATAATATAGACTATCATTGTATAGTACGAACAAACAGTATTAACTCACCTGCAAATGGTTACCATATCTTCTATCATTGAAGAGTTCGACAGATTTACGTAATGCATAGTCTGATGTTTTGAAATCCCATGGTGCAGCTTCTATTTCTAAAACAAATGAAACATGAAATTAATAAATTATCTAACTAAATCATTACATTGATCTTCTATAGATTATAAATATAACTACGTAATAATTATCAGTAGAAAATTATATACACCATCTTCAACTCTTCGGTTTAATTTTAGGAAATTTTTATATGATCACATCATCACTACTGGGCATCGGCCTCTTCTCTGCCACATGTTTCTCCTCGGCGTTAAGATAGAAACACGGGGGAACTACAGTTTAACGTCGAATCCGAACGACAGAAATTCCAGAGAAGGTTATGATTACATACTTCGTCAAAATGTTGTTACAGCATAAATATACAAAATTTTAACTTACCATTACCAAAAGTCCAATCATCAAATAAACGATGGCGAACTTTCGTGTAAATGGCAGTCATCACCTCCACATTCACCTTACGCCATTGCCGTCCTAAATACTTAGAAAACATCTTTAGGAGTTTTAGTACGTACAACTGTAACATCGCATGTCCTACTTCTAATAATTCTTGCAATACTTTTGCGTTGTTAAATACAACGAGCATCTGTAATAAACAACTGTATTCTAATAAAATTATTTTCAGTGATGACAACTATACTAGCATACCGTTATACGTGAGGGGTTATCTTTGGATAATTTATTTATGATTCTCAGGATGTTTATACATGAAAACATATTCCTCCAGGAGTACGGAACAGAACCTCCTATGACTAAATTATCTTCAGTAAGATCTTCTTGATCACCAATAACACATGAGGGAAACTCCAGCACTGGTATTCTAAATATATCACTTATAAAGATTACTTTGGATAAAACTACTACCTACTTACATATTTTGAGCTTTGACATATTCCATAGTATTTTGCTTGAAGAACTTGATTAAGGGGGTACAGTTAGCAAACACAAGCTGTAGACTTATATGTTCAAACTGATAAATGTGGTTTAATTTAAAGTGTTTCAATAACAACAATAAAATTGCGGAAACTGCTTTCACGATAATTTCCTTATGTCTGTGTATATCTGTTTCGAGCACTATTGTTTCCACTATACTAGTTCTGTAATGAGAAAAGAAAATTTTTTAAAGAAACATACATTAAATACATTAACTTACGGAAATTCTTCTGGTAGAACATCTGGAAGTACATCTACTTTATTATTTTTTGATTTTGGTACCGGTGCTGCGGCCATCAAAACTTTTGTTAACGCCTTCATGTAGTCCTTTGCCTTAGGTAACATAGCCTGATACAGTATTTCAGCTGGAGTACATTCAATATCTTCTTCAGCATTGGACAAGTTATTTTTTGTTATTGCTTCTTCATTTCTAATTTGAAACTCGGCTAGTGATGTATACACAAGCTGCAAATTAACGCCGCATAATTTAAAATACAATATAAAACTGATTATTTACACACCTCTTTTAAAGTCTTAACTCCTTCACAAATTGGTAGCGGTAAGCCAGCCAAACTATCACAGTCACCTTCAACCTTATAGCCAATGTACTTCATCCTCATCTTTTCCAAGAATATGTCAATATCTTTCTGTGTCACTTTAGGCTTCCAAGGTAAACTTAGAGTACGTGAAGGGCAAATAATCTGTTGGTCTTTGCCATCTACATTACTAGAGCCTGCTTCTTCCTTTAAGTTGATGGGCAATGATGAATCACATTTTTGCAAACTTTGGTTTAGCACAACCTAAAATATGAAACACGAGCTAGTCAAAATTTTAAAAATGTTTTACCCATCCAAAAATCTGCCACTTCAGTTTTGGTACGCTACCATTAAGCGATCATAGGCAGTTTTCATATGATGACATGGTGTCATAGTTTTGGTGATATGCAAAGGGTCTTCATCTTGAAGTGGCAGACCAGCCGCGCTTCTTCTCTCCGCCTTAAGATTTTTCAGAGTCTGCATTCCTCCTAATGAAACCAAAATGAGTTTCCACAACAGTAGTACAGTTTTCTTCAAAGGAATCTGCGGAGCTGCTCGTTTGCAAATCAGCGTCACCATATTCATCAGTTTAACAATCAGAGGTTCACTTCCCAGTTCCATGGCTGCAGAAACGTTGACTTAACACAGATAATTATAAATTAAATAGTTTAGCTGTTTACCTATTTCATTAATAAATGCTTCAATTTGAACTGTATATTCAGTTGATTCTAAGCTTCCTTCATTCCTCATTACTTCAGTAATAGTGTATAATACAGAAAGTAACACGCTTATATCTCTCGAATTAGCTAAAGTAACACCCCGCCTTCGTATTGCTTTACAAACTACAGTTCTGTTTACATAGTGTAGCTGGGCACTTCTATAAAATATACAGACATTGTATTTTTGCTCAGTAACCTGTTTGTTAAACTTAACTCAATTTCCATGTTCAGCAAATCTGTGAACGCACCAAATACTCCCATATCATACAACAACATAACATTCCTCACTGTCCATTGTTGTTGTTCTGCTTCAGACTGCATTTCTGCCCAACAGCCTTGTGCTATATACAGAATACATCGGGTAGCCCTCATCCTCTTCAGTTTATTGCTAACCTCCAGCTGATTCAGAAGTGTCATAATTACCGACTTTCTTTCTAATAAAGTAAGTTTCTGCCAGTTCAGAGATAATGCCTGCTGTGCCATTTCTTCTTTAAATGCTGCAAGATTCATCGGAAATTCGGGTAGCTCTGTATAACTATACAACTCCGAAATTTCGTTTGTATGTTTATCGACATCAGCATAAATAAACTTGAGATCAGGAAAAGCTGTTTGGTCATCCTATAAAGGTATGTAATTTTAAATGCATTATGAAGCATCAAAACAGTACCTTTATGTAGTGACACCAAATATATTTCTAAAGCTTTACAATTGTAATTATTGAAAAACTAAACAAATAGCTAGGATACAACAAAAATAAAAACGGATACATTACTGAGTCAAACGAGAAAATGTGACCATTCATAATTTATTCGTTGTTATTCAAAATAATATTGTACTATGTATCAAAAAATATTTTTTATTATGGTTGAAACTATTGTCTCATCTATTCCCTACATATTTTTACGATATCAGCATACCAAAAAGTGTTAATTTTAATGAAAAATTAGTAGAAATAACTGTGCAATCCCACAAGAAATTCTTCTTCAGATGTCACTTCACTCTCTCACTCATTTATAACTGGATTCTGGCAACTGTTAAGGTTTCCATAAATAGATTACATAGTGTTAAATTTTCTTCAACGTTGTCAGTCTTATACGCAACTATAGGTTTATAACAAAATGTTTTGAATTATATGCATGTTGAGTAAAATCATCATAATTTAACCTAGTTATGAATATTTTTTTTTTGTGTCTATTTTCTTTTCAAAAATATTACCTACAGCCCAGGTAACTAAAAAATATTACCCGGCACCAGCTGTATAATTCCAATAAAAAACATTTTATAAAGTATTATTCAAGAGTGGAATAACATGCACTGTTAAAAAAAATTACAGAAAAGTTAATGCAAGTGAAGAAAATTCGATGATTAAGATCTAATTTTTTTAATTATGTTTGTTGGCTATCTCGCCCTAAATGTAAATTTATCTGGGAAATCCCCTTCGTCACTTGTGCACAAGATTATATCTGAATTATAAAATAGCTAAAATGTGTTATGGTAAAACCTATAAATTGGATTTCCTTGCAAATACAATAAAATATAATAAAAATATCTAAAATTATAAAATAGTAACATACAGTAGATAACCTTAAAGTATACGATGAAAAATAAGGAACACAAATCATGGTAGATAGATGAGCACTAATTACCATCTCTTTTAACATAATTACTACCACAATAATGTATTTTCGAACTCTATTTAGAGTAATTATTAATAATATACCTGCTAATGACAAATATGTGACATGCGACATTTAAATTTGTCAAAACATTAAAAAATTTTACAATATTAATAGAAATGAAGTAATGTAAGTGTAGTTCGCTTACCATTGCTTATAAAATACTGCAAACACCAAAATTTCGAATGGAATTCACACACTTCTGAACACTTCTTTTAAATATTTACAAATGAACAGTATCTATAAACAATGTTACTTAGTAACACTACTTTAAACAAATTTAGTGTTATTCTAGGCAATCTTTACTTTGAATAACTTTATATGACATCATTCTTTTTCTTCTTCTGATTATAGGCCAATGGCATGTTAATTACATACAATGGAGTAAGTTCTACGAGCCCTCTGTGCCCGTATGCCAGGCAGAAGGCTAGCCTAACCCGTTGAACAGAGAAAAGAAGTTCAACTACATGATTTATGATTATCAAAGATGTTCGTATGACAACCGCATAAATTCAAAATTTTTTAGAGCAGATGAAAACTTTGCTAGTGTAATCTTTTCAATATAAAGATTATAACCAAAACGATAGAGAAGCTTATACAAATCAAGACACTTTTTTTTCATCAAGTTTTAAGCCCTTGTACCTTTGACAAACCATTCACTGTGAGATACAATTGCAATTACTGGGCCCAAGGAACCCCATCTCAGCTGTCAAGGGGGCTAGTCTGGTATACAGACGGCTCCCGCACAGCAGAAGGCACAGGGGCTGGAATATATGGTCAAAGACCAAGGGAAATAAGGCCTCAATCCTTCAAGCTGAAATCTTTGTGTCCAGGAAAATGCAAAATGCTGGTATACCCAACAACACATAAGCATCTTGTCTGACAGTCAAGCAGTTTTAAAAGCACTTGAATCACTTCGCATTAATTCCAAATTAACGAGGGAATGTCTATACCTTCTAGCATTCTTGTGTGAGAAGAACGTAGTTCAGCTCATATGGGTGTGCCAGGGCACACGAGGGTAGAGGGAAACGAGAAAGCTGATTCCCTCGCGAAATCTGGTGCATCCACCCAATTTATAGGGCCAGAACCTGTATTCGGCATCCCCAAACAAAGCATCCGAACAGCAGTAAAAATGTGGATCATTACACAACACATCTCTCGCTGGGAGGCAGTACAGGGACAAAAACTGGAGAAGGAAATAATCGGAACGCCTTCTCGCAGACTAACAACTGACGTCCTCCATCTAGGACGAATTCAGATTAGACGATTGGTAGGGCTAATAACAGGGCACTCCCACCTGCGAAAACACACATTCACAAAATCAGTGTGTACAGAGGAGACACGCTCTATAGATAATGTGAAGAAGAGGAGGAAACAGCCACACATAATCTTCGACTGTCCTGCACTTTACCGCAAGAGCCAGCAACTATTCGGGGTAACACTTCGTGAAACAACCTTCATAAATAAAAACCTCATAAAAAAATATTCTGCAACTCGTTGAGGGCACAGATCTACTTTAAAAGAATTGGGGGCGCACAAAAGACCATAGAGTCGAAGTACAAACCGGGCTAACTAACCCCCTTCAAATCCCTGCAGTCAGTCAATCAATCAAGCCCTTCTACCTTGTCACAAATCGTTTTGTTCTGAACTGTCTTATCTATACAATATAATTCTGTCAGGTACATATATTGTAGTCTATCTTAAAATCAGCAATTTTTTAAAGCTAATATGCACCATTCGACACATCTCCAATAAGTTTGTAATGTACAATAATTTAAAAAAAATCGTATTTATAAAATTAAGTAAATGTTTTCACGTTTTTTAAACTTTATAAATCTTCCTCCTCTTAGATATCTTCTTCTTCTTCTTTTGTGTATAGGTCAATGGCCTGTTAACTACCTACTTACTAGAATTTGACAATAATTATTTGAAAAGCAGTTCCCTATACGTAGGTAGACTTGCATCTACTCTATGTAATTGTAACAACTACCCCTTCCTAGAAATTTAACTGGATTCTGGCTATTGTTAAAGTTTTCATAAATAGATAAAATAGTTTTAATTTCTTCTTTAACAATGCAACACAATCCTTTCAAGGGACCGTACGATCTTAACAAAATATTTTTAATTATACATATGTGAATACATACGATTCCTGGTACAAGGATATTTAATTTTTATATTAACATTTGGGCAATGCTATATACCGGGCTAGATTAAGGCGTGGGTTTTAGGAACTACAGTCCAGAGACCCCCAGCTATTAAAGAAGAAATTATTTCATTTGTAAATAATAATTTTTAAGGATTTCTTTCAACTTTTAAAAATAGTATTGGGGACCTCATCCTACCTATAGCCCAGGGGTCTACAAAATCTTTACCCAACACCAGCTGTATAATACTAATTTAAAAATTCTTTAAATTATTATTCAAAAATGGGATAACATTCAGTGTCAATAAAAAGATTACAAAAAAGTTTAATGCAAGTGAAGAAAATTCGATGATTAACATCTTACTTTTTTAATTTTCTCTGTTCGCTATCTCCCTCTAAAGGTAAATCTATCTGGAAATACCCTTAAGATAGTCACTCATGCACAAGAAGCAGCTAAAAGCGAGCCTGCATACGTGTTATTGTACCACTTTTAAATGGTTTTTCTTTTCAAATACAGACGATATAATAAAACCCTACAAAAAATACTAAAACTATAAAACAGTAACCCACAGTCACACAATCAGAGTCTTCATTCAACAAGTAAATATGTATCAGTGGTCCCCTAAGAAATCAACGTCCAGTCCAAACCAGCACAGTAGTCCAGTCCCGTCCAAGTCCAGCCCAGCCCAGTCAGGTTCAACTTCAGTCGAGTCCAGTCACACAGCCAAGTTCAGTCCAGTCCTGGCTAAGTCGAATCCAGTCCAAGTTCAATACAGTGCAACAGTCAAGACCAGCCAAGTCCAGTCCAACGCAGTCCCGTCCAGTCCAGCGCAGTCCCATTCAGTTCGGCGCAGCCCAGCCCATCCCCGTCCAGTCCAGCACAGTCTCATCCAGTCCAGCACAGCCCAGCCTAGCTCAGCCCCGTCCAGTCCAGCCCCATCCATCACCGCAGCCCCATCCAGTCCAGCGCAGCCCCATCCCGTCCAGCCCAACCCCGTCCAGTCCAGCCCCATCCAGTCCAACGCAGCCCCGTTCAGTCCAGTCCAGGCCAGCCCCATGCAGTCCAGCGCAGCCCCATCCAGTCCAGCACAGCCCCGTTCAGTCCAGTGCAGCCCTATCCAGTCCAGTGCAGCCCCGTTCAGTCCAGTCCAACGCAACCCAGTCCAGCCCCGTCCAAGTCCACTCCAGACCCGCTTTTATATTTTAAATTTGTAAACTCAATAACACTTATGATTATATTATTTTTATCCACATAATTTTTGCTTTGGCTGAAGAGGAGGCAACTCCTAGAACGGCCTTTGCCTTGTAGAAGTATGTGCGACATGTATATTTTATGAGGCAATAAATACTTTGAAAATTGAACCCACAGTAGATACCCTAAAGTATACAATAAAAATGAAGAATATAAATCTCGATATATACTTGCATACTAATGACTGTCTCCTTTAACATAATTATTACCACAATAATGTATTTTCTAACTCTATTTAGAGTAATTATTAATAATATACCTGCTAATGACAAATATGTCACATGTGACATATAAATTTGTCAAAACATTCAAAAATTTTACAGTTTAAATAAAATTGGAGTAATGTAAGTGTAGTTCGCTTACCATTGCTTATAAAATACTGCAAACACCAAAATTTCGAATGGAATTCACACACTTCTGAACACTTCTTTTAAATATTTACAAATCAACAGTATCTATAAACAATGGAAAAAAATAAGGAAAAATTGTTTCAGGGATATCTGGGTTAAATGGGTTTTCTTTACAAATACAAAAAATATACCAAAACCTTACAAAATTACTAAAACTATGAAATAGTAACCCACAGTCGGAATCTTCATTCAACGAGTATATATGTGTCGGTTGTCCCCTAAGGCAATCCCAATGTAAGAGGAGACAGATTGATTGATTTCTTGCAAGAAGCTAACCTGTACTGCATGAATACATTCTTTAAATAAGTGGACGCGACTGCCTCCCTGGACTTTCCCATACTGGAAACTGTTCATATCATCTTTATTCAACAGTAGAGTTATTTTCCTGAAAACGGTTGTTCAAGCGCTATCCTAAAACCTTGCCTCGTAACGAATAGACTTACAAGGCTTGTAAGAAGTCCCGCCAAATATCTGCGGTGCCCCTTAATTTCCTTTTAATATGCAACCAGGCATACTTCATTCTCTACTATATACGTGATATTGTGACTGCAAATTGAGTTTGCTGTGATTTTATAACAGACAGACATTTTTTTAAAACCACTTTTTTGGATTCCTAGAGACCCAAAACGGATATTTCCGTTAAAATCTCGATTTCGAAAATTAAGTATTAAATACAAAATTTTGATAAATAATTTATAACTTGTTGTTGTAATACCGGTTAAAGAAATGAATGTAGCGCGACAGTATGGCAATGGTTCTGAACCAAAGTGCGCAGGGCTGTCCGTACCGCTAGGCCGTCGCGCGGTCTAACTAGTACCGATCGCTATTGCTACCGAGGTAAAATTTTCTAAGTCCCTGGAAATTATATTTTGTAGGGCATAAAAATCGATTTTTTTATTTTCGCGGAAAAAGAGTCTTTGGCGCAAACAAATAACAACCGTTAGAATAAAAAAAATATTTTTCTAAAAAAGAGGGGGAGGGGGCCGGTGCGCTTACATATATCCACGAGTGTAATATTTCTTTGCATATTCATATGCTCCATTACGTACTGAGCGATTCAGTGAAAACCCCAGCTTCCTATCTTTTTTCGTTTATTAATTAAAGGAGTTTGAAGTTTCAAACTTCCAAGCTTCGTAGAGGGCGCCACAGGAAAATTACGGAGTTCTTCAAAAAATATATCGATAGCCCCTTGCGAGGTCTGTCGACATATGACGTTTAAAAAAATTCCTTGGAGCAGTTTTTGAGAAATAATTTTTTGAAAATTTCCAAAATTCCAAAAAACGTTGTCAAGGAATACAAATCTAGTTAGTAGACCTTCCACTCCTTTATAAGGTCATAAAATATTAACAAAATCTTTGTCCATTTTGAAAAACGTTATCAATAACAAACCGTTTGAATGTAGAGTTAACAACGTTTGCTGTAGTTTTTGATATTATAAGTATCTGACTTTTCATAAATTACCTTTATTAGGCATTATGAATAAAATTAGTGAGTCCAACACTTAAAGATCAACCAAATCCCTATACGACAGAGACAAGGGAGCGAAACCATTTGGAATGTTGTGGTGAGAGTATCATAGGCGTAGCAATACTTTTAATAAATACATTTCAATGGTTATTAAAACACAAACACGAAACCAACATTGATTAAATATTTAATAATATGATGATTTCGTTGAAGCCAATTAGCAACGATTTTTCTAGCAAAACTATAAATATTTGTCTGTATTTTATGCTTCATAATTCCGCCTCAACCACTGGTATTTTTGATAATTGTTTTTGTGATTCCAACTAATAACAGAAACAGTTGATAGGCACTCACCCAGTGCAGATAGTATCTGCTAAATTATATTTGAGATGATGTCGTTCTTCCAGATTACAGTTTGTTTAGTCAAACACAGCTGTTCTAATGCCAGGATATCCACAAGAAGGTAATACATTTCTGCCAGTATTAGTAAATAGAAACTGTATCGAAAATGTGATAATTTACTCTATTTAAATTTGCAATATTGCCTAGAATAGATGCAGAACCGTTTCTGGGCTTGAAATAGTTTGACAGCCTATTAAACAAATTACCGTATTAAATACATTTTATTAATATGTGTATATATATAGCTATGTACAGCTCCCTTCGGTAATTGCACTTGTGATTTTCAACTCATAAATCAATGATCTCTCAACTTGCTGTAATACCTCGGCTTTAACTTCTTATCTCAGGGTTTCGTGGCTTCCTTTAAGTTTCTATACTTCAGAATATATTCATA
>JABXWE010012789.1:0-52946 GCA_014611495.1 Limonius californicus
TAGGTGGTTATTATTAGCCCTTTAAGACAAACAAGTTTTCAAAATTTAGAAACATTTGAACCACTACGCCTTTTACGAACTTTAAAAATTTGTTAGAGAACTGATTCAAGCCGCTATTTTAAAGCTGTGAACAATACTAATATTTTAAATAAATTTAATTTTAATTTTAATTATTTTTTAGATATACAGCGTATTTTTCTTTTTGTTATACATTGCCTATATATACTTTTAAAAAGAACGCGTCAATTACGCCTATTGTGTAGGTAACCAACTATACCGACAACTAAAAAACAGAAATAAAAGTCACGGTCGTTGTGAATTATTCGAGTATGAACGTTATGTTAATGCAGTGTTTATATTAAATAAGTATTTCACCCTGTATATAGGACGCAAATGATGACTTATTTGTTAAATACACAAATCGACAGGGTGAAGTTTCTGTAAGGAACATTGTACTTCCTTTTTACACCAAAAATACATCAGGGGCAAAGTGGTGTAATGGTCAGCAGAGGTGCCTTCCAAGCAGTTGATCCGGGTTCCATTCCCGGCCATCGCAAACTTTTTTTAATTATTATTTTTTGTTATAACTATTGACCACTTTACTAAACTGAATAATTAAATAATTAAAACCAACCAAACAAACTAACACTTTGTGTTAAAAGGAAAATAAAAGAATCCAAACAGTCCCTAATTTCCCCTCGGCCGACTACCTGCCTTGCGATGATTTATGCCCTAAAACTATTTTTAGACGGGGTCCCGGTCCTTGTCCGGCCTGCCTGCACTTTTGAAATCTTAAGTGTGACTTGAATGAACACGCATGAACAACGAATATATGTATGTACAAGATCCACTAAATAAACCTATTTGCAGTTATTCGAACTATTCAAATTGAATCTTTTTTACAGCGCGAAGCTTTTTCGAGCAACTGCCCGCGATTATTCCAAATTAAACGCTAATACCCTAAACGAAGCGGAGCTTCACTAATCTCGTACACTCCGGACGGGATCTGGAATCGAACTCCTTGAAAATTATACATGGGTAATGTATACTAAAAGAAAAGTTCCCTGTATATATCTTAAACGCGTCTATAAAATTTAAAATATTTTAAGTTATATAACTAAAACACGGCGTAGCTGTAGTTAGCAACTTTTTGTAGCTATTAAAGTATCAGTGTGTTTTAAATAAAACATACTCTTGTAGAAGCTGAAGGCTGCAAAAAATAGTAGTTTCTGCGAATATTTATATATCCCTTAAACACTTTTAATTACACATTTAAAATATCTTATGTAACTAAAACAGACGTAGTTATAGCTAGAATCATCTTGTAGCTACTTAAGTATCACTGTGTTTTAAATAAAACGTATTCTTGTAGAAGCTGAGGGCTACAGAAGACAGTAGTTGCTGCGAATTTATTTAATATCCCTTAAACACATTCAATTTCACATTTAAAATATGTTCTGTAACTAAAACACGGCGGAGCTGTAGCTAACAACTTCTTGTATCTATTTAAGTATCACTGTGTATTTAATACAACTCATTCTTGTAAAATTGAGAGGTACAAGAAACAGTAGTTGCTGTGAATATTTGTAATATCCCTTAAACACGTTTAATTACATATTTAAAATATCTTATATAACTACAACTGCAACAGCATAGCTGTAGATAGCAACTTTTTGTAGCTATTTAAGTGTTACTGTGTTTTAAATAAAACGTACTCTTGTAGAAGCTGCGGGCTAGAAAAAACAGTAGTTGATGTAAATATTTTCAATATCCCTTAAACACATTCAATTACACATTTAAAATATCTTATGTAACTATAACACGGCGTAGTTGTAGCTAGCAGCGTTTTGTAGCTATTTAAGTATCACTGTGTTTTAAATAAAACGTACTCTTATAGAAGCTGAGAGTTAGAAAAAACAGTAATTGCTGCTGCGAATATTTTTAATATCACTTAAACACGCTTAAATACACGTTTAAAATATCTTATATAACTAAAACACGGCGTAGCTGTAGCAAGCCACTTTTTGTAGCTGTTTACGTGTCACTGTAGTTTAAATAAAGCGTACTGTCGTAGAAGCTGAGGGCTACAGAAAACAGTAGTTGCTGCAAATCTTTTTAATATCCCTTAAACACGTCGAATTACACGTTTAAAATATCTTATATAATTAAAACACAGCGTAGCTGTAGCTAGCAACATTTTGTAGTTATTTAAGTATCGCTGTTTTAAATAAAATGTACCCTTGTACATAGGAGCTGAGGGCTACAAAAAGAGAAGTTGCTGCAAATATTTTTAATATCCTTTAAACACATTTAATTACACATTTAAAGTATCTTATATAACTAAAGCACGACGTAGTTGTAGCTACCAACTTCTTGTAGCTATTTAAATAATAATGTGTTTTATATAAAACCTACTCTTGTAGAAGCTGAGGACTACATATCCCTTAGACACGTTTAATTATACATAATTAATTACACATTTAAAATATCTTATATAACTAAAACAGGCGTAGCTGTAGGTAGCAGCTTCTTGTAACGATTTAAGTATCACCGTGTTTTAAATAAAACGTACTCTTGTAGAATCTGAGAGCTACAAGAAATAGTAGTTGATGCGAATATTTTTAAATATCTTTTAAACGCTTTGCAGCATTTAAAATGTTGACGTGTTCTGCTTTCAAAATTGATTATTAAAAGTTATTAAATAAATAAAATTTTTATGTGGCTCCACATTGATGCGCTAAAGGTAAAATTCTCCTTAGTAAGGATAATCTTCTTTGCTTGAATTAAATTGTATTTAAAGTTGCTCTTGTAGTTTATTGAAATATCAAACGGTGATCTAGACAACAATAGTTACTCTCTAATCTCAGGGAATGCAGTATTTTAAATTTCGCACCGTTTGATCTTGAAACTTTAAGCACAATGTACGAAATAAAAAATGGAACATAAATTATAATAAAATAATTGACATAAATGAAATTATATAAAAACTTCTCAATTTATCTGTGCTTTCCGTTCTAAATTTTTAACTAAACAACAATGACACAACAAATAAATTACGAAAGTTCAAACAATCAGAATACTTTTCAAATGAACCAACCTTGATACTGTTGTACTTGCTCTAACGCTTCAGCGGCCGGTGCAATCCTCGTTGTTTGTTCTTCACAAAAGTCGAACGTAGCTGGATCGCAGACTTACTTGAAAATTTAGTGATCTGATCGATGTATACGTACTTACAAGTAAGTACCAGACTTTGAATTTTATTTATCATTCTTTGTTATTGTGAAAGTTCAAAACATTTGCGTAATTCATGAACTCCTGCACTTGTCCAAATTATAACCTCTTGCACAAAATCAGATTAAAGAACATGTTTTATATCAAGTCGGTGTTTAAATGTTCCCATAATTACTTACACAGTTCCGTCGAGGTAAAATTAGTGAAAAGGTGTTAAACTACTCTTCACATTTCACCACGTTATGACAGTTATAAACGTTATTCGAAGTTAAAAACCGAAGAATATCGAGAAACAGATGACGTCGACCCACGCCCATACTGGATTGACAATTATTTAATTAAAATTCACTTTCCATCCACAGGTAAGATAAAAAACACAACTCCGATTCACAAACAACAATAAATAATTGGACGTTACATCGCTACTAAAACAACAAAGATCAAAAAAACTTCTTTACATTGGTTGCTAAGCAACAAGAATAAAAAATTAGTGTTTAGCGAGGGTTGCTACGAAACGTGTCAATACAAACATATCTGAAGCAGAGTTCCTGATTTTTACAGCCAATCAGAAGAAAGGAGAAAATTATTATATTCAATTAAGTCACAATTAATAAAATAGAGATTATTCAAATTATATAAAAGTGTTCTTAACACACTCAAATACAAAATATTTTTCATATTTCCCGCAGGAAAAGCCCAACTTTCTTAAAAATACATATTTCTTTAGTATATGCCGAAACATATTGCAATAGTTCTTAATTTGCATTGTTTACGGATAAGAAAACACAAAGAGGATTGGTAAATGCTTCCAAAACCTTCATATAAATGAAAACTAAGACTAAACTAGCCTGCAGTCTAGAAACTTTAACACCAAACAGCTTCCTAAAGCCAACTTACACATCGGAAGTGAACAAATCGAAAGGGAATCAAGCCTATGCTTACTTCAACAATTATGTTCTGAGTTTTGAAGCAGTAGGGGCTATAAAAAAGAGTAGTTGCTGCGGGTATTTTTGAATATCTCTTAAACGCTTTTACAGCATTTAAAATATTTTAACTTACATAACTAAAAAACGGAGTAGCTGCAGCTAACAACTTTTTGTAGCTTTTTAATTAGCGCCCAGTTTAAACAAAACGTAGTTTTTTAGCAATAGAAAGCTACCAAAAAATGTTTACAGAAAATCTAGAAGCTACGTTTGCGCTTAATAAACTTTACTAAACTATTGAAGTCGTATTTTGTTTAAATATACCAGCAGGTAAAAAAACTAGAAAAAATATCTTTACAGTTTTAAAATTTCCTTTAAGCATCTAACTTAATTAAAATAAAGTTACAGAAACTAGTAGGTTTAGAAAGTTCCTAAAAGTAGTGCGAACAACGAACGGTAAGGAGAAGCCCAGAGCTCCTTATTCTGTACATCCTGCATTGGTATTTTCAACTATTCAGTTTGACCATTGCGTTTAGTGTGCTACAGTTTGCTAAAGTAACAAATTCTTAATTTGCTTGTGTAAATCAGTAAGCGATGGATGCTAAGGATTTTTCGGGTGGGTCCTACTGGAATCATGGGTAATAGAAAGGAAATGGACTTACTCGAGTAGGAGTACTATAAAAAATAATTTGATTCAATATGTGTGAAAAGTAGTTGAACTAGTTCCTGCAATAGTAGTTTATACAGTGCAGCTAGGCTACTTTTTAATGTAGACTTATATAGTTCTATATCGTTATCAATAGAATTTAAAACATCCTGTAGTTGTTTTGAAAAGAATTAACAAGCTTTACATACATTTAAATAACTGAAAATAGCTCTTAAATATTTTTATTTTGAGAATTCTTTACGTGGGTGCAAATATTGATGCGCATAATTTGAACCAACAAAAGTGTAGACTATTTGCTGTAAAGGAAACCTTCGATTGCAGGGGTTTAGTTTTTCAAAGGTTCCTAGAAAAGCGTTCGTTTTCTCACTATTACCACCCACATACTACATTTATGTATGTCAAGCACCAACCTACTGCGTTGATTCGCTTTCGTCTTCAGTTTTGAAACTTGGGCGGTGGATTTGACGCAAAGTGCTTTCCAGCCCCGAAAATCGTTGCGTGAAAAGGTCTCCAAGAGGCTTAGGGTTTTAGTATTAGAGTATCAGACGCGAGCGAAACCACCAATGTGTTAAATTTTGCGTTTAAATCTAAATGTAAACATTTAGTGCTTATAATCGCAGGGTCAAACTTGCGCATTTGTTTTGTGTGCGGAACTTACACCTCCTTACCCTCCATGTGCTTGTGTTAATTCCAGCTCAAGTTTCTAGTTGAAGGATCCTCAGACAGTTAGAAACGCAAATAATGAGATGAGTTGAGTCGTAAACGTACGTGGTGTGGTTTTTAAGTAGTTGAATAAAGACAAGTTCAGAGTTTAGGCTTGAAGAACAACTTTAAGAAAATTTTCCACCAGTTTCAAATGTAATCTTATAGGATGTTTCTCATAAAATTGTCTATGCACCTAGAAATGTATGCAACCCAAATCACATATTCCTAGATAGACTATAGCTTGCTAAATCAATAAAGATATGACTGGTTTTAATAAGATATGCAACTAAGAATCACATATTCCTGAACAGTCTTTGGCTTCTTATAGCAATAACAATTTGAATTGTTATGGAAGTAGATTTAATAAGATACAAATCATATCACAAGAAAACTGCCTTATGTTAATATCGGCAGCCATAAGTCATAAGCCAATAAGTGTTCTATTAGGTTTCTAGCAAAGCGTGTAACCCACATCATATGTTTCTAAGAAAACTATAGGTTTCTATATCAATAATTACATAATATATGATATATGATTGATTTTCAATACAATATGCCATAAAAATTACAAAAGTATAATTCTACTACTGTTGTTTACATATATCAAAACTAATATAAATGGACGGGTATCGTATTAGATTCTGAGCAAAGAATGCAACCCGCAACACAAACTACAGTTATTTATTTTAAAAACTACCTAAATTCCTGCTATACTTGAGATTTATTAAGATATACAATCCCAATTACAAACTTACAAGGAAAGTGTAGTTGTTTATATCTACCAATAGCAATATCGATAAGTGTCGTATTAAGTTCTTAGTAAAACGTGTAACATACAACACATATTTTTAAAAAAATTACAGTCTTAGATGAATAACTACATAAATCGCTGTCACTTTGGTGTTTATTAAGATATCCAATCCAATGCACAAATTTATAAAGAGATTGTAGACGTTTACATCTACCAACAGCAACATAAATGGATGGCATATTAGTTTTTTAGTAAGCTTGCAACCCGCATCACATATCTATAAGAGAACTGCAGTTTCTTATAGGAAAAACTATATAAATTCCAGTCATACTCGGGGTTTATTAAGATATACAAATCAGTGGTAGTATTGTGTATTTTGTAAAGCATACAATTCACAACGTACTAAAAGAACCACAGCTTCCTATATCTATAACTGTATACATTCTTGTCACGATGGGTTTTAAATAAAATATACAATACAAATTATAATTTACAGACAAGCTGTAGCTATTCATATCTGTCAATACCAATTCAAAACAGTGCGTTATTAAGTTCTTGGTAAAGCATACAACTCACATTACAGATTTATAAACAATACTACAGCTTCCAGTATCCATATCTGTATAAATTCCTATCATACTGGGTTTTGAATACAATATGTAATACAGATTATAAATTACAAGCTGTCTGTAGCTATTCGTATCTATCAATAGCAGTACAGATCAGTACAGTGTTAGGTTTTTGCTAAAGCATGCAGTTCACATTACAGACTTATAAAAAATACTACAGCTTTCTCTATCCATAACTGTTTACAAGCCTGTCATACTGGGCTATAAATACGATCTGCGATACAATTTATAAATTACAGACAGGCTGTAGCTAGTCGTATCTTTCAATAGCAATTCAACTCAGTGCAGTATTTCGTTCTTGGTAAAGCATGCAACTCACATTACAGATTTCTAAACAATACTACAGCTTCCGGTATCCATAACTGTATAAATTCCTGTCATACTCGGTTTTAAATACAATATGCAATACAGATTATAAATTACAAACAAGCTGTAGCTATTCGTATCTATCAATAGCTGTACAGATCAGTGCAGTATTATGTATTTCCTAAAGCATGCAACTCACGTTACAGATTTTTAAAAAAATACTACAGCTTTCGGTATCCATAACCGTCTAAATTCCTGTCATGCTGGGTTTTAAATACGATCTGCAATACAAATTATAAATTACAGACAAGCTGTAGCTATTCGCATCTATCAATACCTATACATATCAGTGAGGTATTATGTTTTTTGTAAAGCATACAACTCACATTACAGATTTCTAAAAATACTACAGTTTCCTACATCCATAACTGAATAAATTCCTGTCATGCTGGGTTTTAAATAACATGTACCATATAAATTATAAATTACAGACAGGCTGTAGCTATTCGTATCTCTCAATACCTATAAATATCAGTGTAGTATTATATTTCTTGTAAGGCGCGCAGCTGATATTACAAATTACTAAAAGAACTACAGCTTCCTATATCAATAATTGTATAATTTCCTGTCACACTGTGTTTTAAATAAAATATACAATACAAATTATAAATTACAGACAGGCTATAGGTATTCGTATCTAGCAATACCTATACATATCAGTGTGGTATTATGTTTTTGGTAAAGCGTGCAACTGATATTACTAATTACTAAAAAACTACAGCTTCCTATATCCATAACTGTATAAATTCCTGTCCTACTGGGTTTTAAATAAAATATACAATAGAAATTCTAAATTACACACAGGTTCTAGCTATTCGTATCTATCAATACCGATACATATCAGTGTAGTTTTGTGTTTTCTGTGGAGCATGCAACTGTTATTTAAAACTACTAAAACAACTACAGCTTCCTATATCAATAACTGTATAATTTCCTGTCACATTGTGTTTTAAATAAAATATACAATACAAATTATAAATTACGGACAAGCTGTAGCTATTCGCATCTATCAATACCAATACATATCAGTGTAAGATTACGTTTCTTGTAAAGCATGCAACTGATACTACAAATTTCTAAAAACACTACACCTTCCTATATCAATAACTGTATAAATTCCTGTCATACCGAATTTTAAATTAAATATACAATACCAACTATAAATTACCGACAGACTGTAGCTATTCGTATTTGTCAATAGCAATACAAATCAGTGGAATATTATGTTCTTGGTCAAGCATGTAACTCATATTACGAATTTCTAAAAATACTACAGCTTTCTCTCTCAAAAACTGTATAAATTCCTGTCAAATTGGGTTTTAGTTAAAATATGCAGTACAAATTATAAATTACAGACGCCTATAGCTATTCGTATCTATCAATAGCAATATAATCAGTACAGCATTGTGTTTTTGGTAAAGCATGCAACTTACATTACATATTAAAAAAATAACTACAGTTTCCCATATCAGTAGCCGGATAAATATCCCATCATGTTTGCTTTTAAAAAATATACCACCAAAAGTAGTAATTTCTAGAGCATCTGTAGCTATTCATATCTATCGATATCCATATAACTGATGTCGTACTAATCCAACCTAAATTACATATTTAAAAAAGCTACAACTTGCTGTATACATAAATGTAGAATCCTGTCATATCCTAATTATAAATTATAGAGGTTGTAGCTACTCGTATCTATCAATGGATTTATAAATAAGTAAACTATTAGGTCCTTGGTAAAACATGCAATTCACATCACATATGTCTAACAAAACTACAGATTCTTATATCAGTAACTATAAAAAGTCCTTTCAGACTTGGTTTTTAATAAAATGCACCCCATCACTATTACAATATTTAAAGAGACTGTCGAGATAGACATAACAAATCGTAGTTTCTAGGCAAACTATGGCAAAAACTTCGCATAATTGGCCTATATACTAAATTCATGAGGTGTCGCAATTTTAAATCACACCTAAAGCGTATTCTCCAAACACTATTCATAATTATAGCAGATAAACTGCTTGTTTAGGCTTGTAAAGGAAGGCGTAAGGTAAACACTCATTCAGTTCCGAAGTTATCTGTTGTTGCTCTATAGTTGTGGTGCCACCAATAACGCCACTTTGCAGGGATCGTCGGTATAAAGGGTTAATGAGCCACCCATTAAAATCACATTCCCCCTGTTATATCATCTGAGGTTTGTTAAGAGGGCTGGAGCCCAACTTCGACGAGGTTAATTTGCGCCCCGTGAATAAAACTGACCCACTTCGGGTTGATGTGATGTACGGGAAAACAGCATAAAAAAGCAAAAACCAACTTTCCAGCGTAATTATCGCGAAACCAGATCGCTTACAGCGTCAGCGGCAGGCGGTCCCTTTCACCGAATTCGTAATTAGGGAAAACTCTAATTTTATTTGATTCCGAACAAGCTATGTATCCTTTCAAATTAGTTAAATATGCTAGTTATAAATCCCTCGCTTCAATTGCCATTTCGGGTTTTAAAATAAAATAAATGTCCAGCATTTTGTTAATTCAATTAGGCCTGTTATTTCCGCCACCATTAATTAAGGACAAACGGGAACAATAAATGTCATAAAATCCAGCCACGTGAGTGATTAATCTGATATTACAATTATATTAAACGTTGAATTAGTTTTTGTTCAGTTTTCGACCAACTGTGCGGAATAATTTAAGGCTTATACATATTTATTTATGTTTTGCTGTAAAATCGAGCAGTGCGTTGAGAAAAAATAAACCAGGATTATATGTGCTGGAAGCCTGAAAGTTGCGTTCAAAATGTTCACGTCCCACAAATACTCAATTAGATTATGGTCTGGTAATATAACAGGTCACAGTACTTCTCAAGTTGTTTCAAATTGTCTTAATTGTCCCATGACGTGAGGGGACGGTCATGGTTTTTGTGATGGAAACTCAATAGCCGCTGCTCGAGAATATGGGTTGAGATTTCCTAATAGGCGGCGACTACCAGACCAACGAGTGCACAACCACCTACGTGAATATAATTCTATTATTATTATTTTGATTGATCCCGCGGCAAAATTCCTTACGATTCGCGAAATCTGTAGGTGATAGGACACGAACAGGCTGGATATAAAGTGGATATAAACCACTACGTTTTAATGTTCTTCAAACTCGCATTAGTGGTACATTAACTTGTGCAGATACACGACGAACAGAGGTGTTGGGATTATTATCAATTTCTCGCAGTATGTTGTCCTCATTGTCTAGTACTTGCGGTATTGGACGCTCAGTCGACGGTTTCGGGAAAGTTCCCTCTTCAGGTATGAGGAATTTACAAGGAATGGATTAATTAATGAAAAACAGCCACTCTTGGGATTTGGAAAATCCCACAAAATCGCAGTGTCAAATTATCGACATAGGTTTTCAGTGAATATCTGATGTGGAATTATTGGTAACATGTTCATTGGTCCATTCGTTTTTGGGAATCATTTAACCGCCGACAGATACTTACATTTTCTAGAAGATCATTTAGGAGGATTGTTAAATGATGTCCCTCTGGCGATCAGACATGGTATGTTGCACTTTGCGTTACATGTAAGACAATTTTTGAATCAATGCTTTCAAGGACGTGTAATTGTTAGAGGAAAACAGCACCCTTGGCCCCCAAGGTCACTGAACTTAACTGATTTAGATTATTATTTGTGGGACCATATGAATGATATGGTATATCAAACACCATCAGAGACTGTTGAAGATTTTAGGAGACGCATTTTTTGAGGCAGCAGAACTAATTGGAATAACAATAATATTACGTAGGGCTACCAGATCTCTCTTAAAAAGAACCAGATTGTGTCTCGAGAGCAGCGGTAGGCATTTTGATCAATCTTTATAGTAAATTAATATTAAAATAAAATAAATATTGGCGTCTCTGAAATTGTAATTATTTAATAAATAAGAATTTAACACTCTGTATTTTGAAAATGGTTTACTTTAGGGGATAACCTTATTAGAACTTTTAACTATATTTGGTCTAAAAATTATGCACACGAAGTAGTGGCCTCATATCGTGGGACACCCTGTATATTAAGGTACCTCTAATATGCCCAACCGCGTTACGTTGTGACTCATTGTTACCTTCTAGTCCAGTGGTTCCCAAAGTGTGGATCACGGCCTCCTGGA
Source organism: Limonius californicus (assembly GCA_014611495.1). NCBI lineage: Eukaryota > Metazoa > Arthropoda > Insecta > Coleoptera > Elateridae > Limonius > Limonius californicus. The sequence continues at coordinate 11,437 of JABXWE010012789.1, forward strand.
AGGTCGCAATATAAGGTTAAGGGAGTCACGGGATGATGTCCAAAATGCAATTTCAAGACATTTATTTCTGCCTTTCACTAAGTAAACAAATAAGATCACTGTTAAAATTTTCAAATTTTAAAATTTTCATTGAATGCAAGAACCTACACACAAATAATTGTAATCGTAAAAACAAGTATCAAAGTAAAAACATTAATGTTGATGTATGTGCCTGTTTTTCAGAAACTGTATTTTCAAATCTGCGCTCTGCATTCCAAACACACACAATAATATCATCTTTATAGCTTTGTCCGCAAGCTCGGGGTATTTTTGCATTCTTCCAAAATGTATATACACTCAGGAAAAAGATGTTTAATTTCAACGTTCCATCACGTGATATTTCAATAAGTTTTTCTTTCATTTGGTCGAAATTTTAGCTTGTTCAACGGAATTGTCTAAAAGCGGCTTCATATTCATCTGTGGTTCTCATAACTGTTTTGCATTTCTTTGGAGAATAGTAAATGAATAGTTGTTTTACATTGTGGAAACTAACTTGCATATCTGCAAACACGTGTTCAAAATTTATCATATTGTCATCTTTAACTAAGTCTTCCATGAGTTCTTGAACGCACTGAAATGAATCAAACTTCTTTTTCCAATTGAAGTCGACCAGATATGAAATTTCTTTATAAATCCGTTAATTTTGTCCGTAGCTGTTATTATGGTAATATCGCGGCCTTGCAATCTGATACTCAAAGTGTTTAGGAGCTTGAAAGCGTGAGAAAGGAAAGTGAGCTTAAGGAGCTAACGGGAATTGCAAAATATATTCTCATATTCCGGTTTTTCATCTTGCAGGTACATCAAAGGTTGCGCTTTTAATTGGAAAACTCTTTTCAAGACGTTACCCTTCGAAAGCCATCTTACTTCCGTGTGACAAAGAAGATTTGCATATACAGAACTTATGTCTTTTTCGCTTGATGAAATTTACCACTTTGTTAACATTTTTCGCAACACAATCCATTTCAGAAGGTAAGGCTTTTGATGCAAGTGCTTCCCGGTGTAAAAACAGTGTAACCATGTAGCATTTGGCTTTATCTCTTTTAATCTGACAATAAAACCAGATCTATGTCCTGTTATATCCTTGGCGCCATCTCTGCATATAGCAAAGCATTTTTCCCAGTCAATCTCGTACTTATTAGTACTTTGTATGCAAGTGTCGAATAAACATTTTCCGGTGGTATTGACCTCTAAAGGAGTATAAAATAAATACCATGTCCAGCATTGTATCTTACAAATGTTATAAACTAGTTAAAGCAATTAGGAATATCCGTGGATTCGTCCACCTGTAATGAGAAGTACCTACGTGCACTTCTAAATATTTTCACCAACTTGTGTTAGAATATCTTCTGCCATGTCACTGATTCTTCTTTGGATAGTATTATTAGAGATAGTTATTGCTTTCAGCTTGTCAGCCTCTATTTTACCAACTGTTATTTGCCAATTAACAAATTTTTTGGCTTACTGGTTTTTGGAATGCGAAATGCAACTCGACAACTTGATAGTACTGCTTTTTCTTTAGTAGTGAAGGGAGTTTAGCTTACTTTCAAAGAATTCCACAGGCATATCTTTTTTGTGTGGATGTTTGGTTCTAAAACGTCGAAATAGCATTGATGGCTTCATACTTTAGCTTCATACTTTATCTTGACAACACTTCCCGAAAAAGTACGCACTGGGGTTTCTGGGAAATAACGCTAAAACCATATTTGAGATATTCATCCCTGTAGAATCTATATTACTTTGTATTTTTGTCACCGCCAGACGCGGAAGGTTCTAGTGACCGTTTTAACAAATTATCCATCTTTAACAAAAGGAGTATATCTTACGTAAAATGTTTGTTATCGATTTATTGCACTCAACACACGGTCAGCAGTACAGCACACAATTTTATAATTATGACTAATCTCATCGCAGTCCGCTGCTTATAGAAATCAAAACGGAGTGTCCAGATTATTCCAGTGTCATCTAGCACCCTATGGTGGAAATTTTCAAAAACACGGAGGACAAATAAATAAGTTGCGCTACTTGGTAATAGATGGCGTCAGTTGGCCGTTTAGCCACTGATTCTGAATGAAGTTAAGTACTACACGAGGGGGGTCGTGAGGAATAATTGATGTTTCTAAAAGATTTAGGAACCACTGTTCCATTTCAGCCCAAGTTCAGCTGATTTAGCACAGTGGAAGCACAAGTAAAATAATAAAATACAACTACGTCTAATCCTGAAAATAATATGAATCACATTTCTAGCACTTGAAAGGAATATATGAAAGTGTTCCTTTGAGAACTGCATTCGATAGAAATCTTTACTTAATTCTCAGTTTCCATATTCACCAAACCAGAAGTGTAATTTTCCGAGTTATACCAGAAACTTTCCAATAAATGCACAAAGCGTATTCAGCGCACTTGTCTTTTTGTCTTGCTCTATCGAACTCGACAACTTTTTGTCTGTCGATGCAAATGCAAGCAAAACCTTTTAAAGTTTGCTCAAAATGGATCGATGGCACAAGGAAGAATATACGCTTTTTAGATGACACTCAGAGTGGTATTGTAAAGTTCAAAAGTGTGCGACTGTCCGAAGTATAACATATCATGCAAATTTAGTGTAAGGAAACATTTATAATTTAGAAAAACCCTCAAATACGAGCTTTGATAACGAATATTAAATCTGGTTCGATACATTGGCAAATCAACTGAATCTAAAAATGTAAGTTAAATACTTCAAAGGGCATAAACAATGGCATCTTAATTTTCCGTGGGAAACATAATAACGTCTATTGTAATTAAAGCAATATATGATGTAGAGAGTAGGTAAATACCAATCGAAAAATATTAACAACGAATGTGTAATTAGTGGAAATAGTATTTTTTGAAAATATATTGAAACAAGGTAAAAAGAGAAATCAGAAACGAAAAAGAAAACGTTTGAAGTAACTGGGAAAATAAATAAAAAGATAGAAAAGAATTTAGGAAAATTGTAGAAAAAGGTCTTCTTCTTCTTCGAGTGTTTTATCTGTTACAAAACAAGCGATCTTCTCTCCTGCGCTTGTGTTGCGCGTTTAAAGTACCACAGACATAGGGGACCTACAGCTTAACGTGCACTCCGAATCACGATGGATGTAAATATTTCTACGCCAGCAGAGATTTACTAGGCAAACCTTGCGGGTTTGCCATTGGTTTGGTACAGGTCATTTTTTCGTATAATCTGCCAAAATATAAAAACTGAAACATCCAAGTTCCAATAATCTTATACCGTATACTGTCTAACAAAAATACAGAGTGTTCAAGTATCCAAGGCTTAAGCAGTTGTTTGTGCAAATCTCCAGGATTAGTTAGTATTTATGTTGTTAAAAACAATTATATATGTGATATATGTTTTATAATTAAATAAACTATCGTAACTGGGATTATACAAAATTAGGTATATAAAACAACCAACTGCGATCTTGTACCCAATTGCCAATTAGAAAATTACAAACCAGCAAATTTCTTAATTACATCACCAATTCTTAGACAAAATCGATTCAAAAACATACATGTATCGATTATATAAGCCCAATATTAATTTTGTATGCGCAAGGTAACTGATTAAAATATTCAAAACTGAATACAAGTAGCATTGAAATGAAAGAGATATAATCTCTGTTGGTGCTACTTTTTAAAATGAGTTTTATTTCAATAAATTTATAAATAACTAACCGATATTAATTTTGATATTCCTGTAAATAGAAGGTTTATTTTTAAAATCTACCACTTATTATTGGATATTCAAAAATCTATTAATAATAAATGGTTCAACATCCTGTATCGGTCACCGACTCTCCCTTGGCTTAAATTTCCAAGCCCTCAGTTTTACGAGCGTAATTTTATATTTAGTGTCCGCCTTCACGAAGGCCCGAATCATCATCGCGTCCAATCACCTCTTCGCCTACGTTTAAGATTTTCAATGTCCAGATTTTGTTAGAATTCCCAGCACCCGCTCATAAGGCTCCAACATGACTGTTTCAGATTTCTCAACACTAAAGTTTGCAATATCTGCATGTACTTTGTCAAACATTATGACGCCTGATAATAATTTTCTATGGAAATTCCTGTAAATTAGATAAGTAATGCGTGGTTAATGTCAGCCTCCCGGAACCTCAATCGAAGACGGGCGGTTCTCAAAATAAAGTCGAATAAATAAAGTAATTAACTCCTCGTCAATCACCTAAAAAGGGCGCCACCAGCTTAAAAAATACGCTGACATTAATCCAGATGTAGATTGAGAGTAAGCTGTGTAATGGGTCAGCTTTTCTGGCTATTGGGTTTCTTGGAAGATCACATCATGGAAAACCTAAATGCACTTAGCGGCTTGTAAATCTTTATTAGACAGTAGTTTTAGTTAAGCGGCAAGTAGTAGGCGTCCGGGCGGCGAAATAGACCTTTTGTTCCGGTCACGTAGGAGACGCCGGACCATCCAAGTAGCCTGACCCATCGGCAGCATCCCAGAGAGGCGTGAGAAAATAGCAAAAAGAACGAGGGTGGACAGGCAAAGTGGAGACAGACGGCACCGAGTGGCCGAAGAGAACCCACGTATAAAAACCACCCCTGGTGGCAGGTTGTGGAAAAAAGAGAATAAGTAGCATTGAGTTAGCGAAGAAGTCGACGCGCAATAAGTGTTTTTCGCGTGCGTTAGTGCGGCTAACCATAAGTGCGAGATCCAACGTGTGTGGGAATCCAAGTCCACCAGGACTCAAGCGGACTGTCTATTGCCGGCTACCTCAGGACGGAACCATCCCGCCCATCCATCGAACTACCACGGACGCCACCTTGCCCGGAGCCAGCAATTAAGATAAGTTAGAATTAAGTTTGTATATTCGTGTTTTGATCTGTTTGTATTTAGGATAATTCGCTAGGTAGGGTCGATAGGATAATTTCTTATAATAAAAAATCACATTATAAGTGCATTTAGGCTTTTATTCTGCGAAGTGAGCAAAAGAGTAAAGAAAGTTATTAGTTGGGAAAGCTACCCGTTACCTGGACCGCCTTGCAGACATCACTGAGCTAGCTGGAGGGCATCCACAAAGAGTTAAAAAGGGAGTACCATTACAGCTGGACCTCGGGTTCTCCACTTACCTAATTACTAGTCGCTACAAATTCAACAAGATAGGGTAACAATAAATAATAAGACCAATTGCAACAACTGCAATTTAATGAGGCAAATAAACCACCAATTGAAGTAATCCCCAATTAACATTTACAATAATAGTACCAATATGTTCTTGAACCCTGTATAAGTACACACCACACGTTCAAGTCACTTAATATAGTGTTAAATAATACTTGAAATGATCGAGCAAGGTAAAAATACTGCGTTTTGCACAATAAATAACAACGTTTATGAAATAAATACACACCCTAACCGCTGAAAGTACTTTCATCGATATAAGCGCTCTGTAAACATAAAATACCCTGGATACAAATCCGAACAAACGCAATATTACGGCTCAAGATGACGTACCCTGTATATATTAAGTGATATTTACGTTAATATGTACGAAATACGTAACACGCTAATGTATGGAAGTATTAAGATAAACAAGTGGTTCGCAAACACATTACACAATTTGAAAAATTAAAGTTATAACTCGAAAGCAATGCAAATCAAACAACGAGCGATTAACTCGACTCCGAAATTAAATAAAGTAATACGAATAGAAATCACTTTCCTGAATGCTAGATAGCACGACGTTCTTGGGAATTTGGCGTGGCCGTCTGGACACGTGTTACCGCTTGCCAGGTGACGCTATGGACCGGAAAAATGCTTTTCTCACCCAGATTCAGCAATACAGGAAGGAAATAACCCTTGGGCAAAATCTTACTGCCCCCAATTTGTTGTCTAAATAACGTAAATAAAGAATGTGTTAGGCTAGCATGTTCAAATAAAGATGGATGACACTTACCAATCGAAAGAATTCCGATTGACGTGAATACAAGATTAAACGAAGATCAAAAATCGGTCATCGACCTACATCGAGAATCCACAAACTACAACGGATTACGATGTCCAAAAAGATTCCTTCAATAAATCGAGATGAACTCTCAAGTATAAAATACTTTAACGGAGGAATCTACTTCAACGTTCAATCAAATGTAACAGTCACAGGAAGAATGGTTGCCGGAAATGAAATTTTGTCTACCAAACACTCAAGCGCATGCTTCGAAAATCAAGGGAGTACTGCGCCACTCGAACAAATATAAGAAAAATGGGTTGCAAACCAACCAGGTGCAAAAGTACCGTTACAACATTTCTTCTTTATATACACCTTTAGTGTTCAATTTTGTGATACTTACTTTAGTTACGGTTGCTAGATCTCAGCGTCTACTGTTGCACCCAAATGATACCGGTCAATCTTTTCAGCTACTAGAAATAGCTACTACATTACGTTGTTCAATTATTTAGAGATCATATCTACGATACCCAAATTACGACTAGTGGATTGGTCAGCGACTGCTTTTAACGCTACTATATGATACCATAATGTCACAGCACGCGCGTTTATGATACTGAAACCATGACTGTCTGATTTCTCAAAGCCCACTTTTACAGCGTTAAGATGTTTCCTGTCAAATTTATTAACAAGCACTTAACACAAAACTTAGTTCTCTCTTTTATGATAATTATATTTATATTTCTCAGCGCCTACAATTAACACTCCATCTTGACTCGTCAGATGTTCCTCCGCACAATTTTAAGTATCCAGATAATTGCTGTCAGATTTCTCAATGGTCACTTTAGCAGTACTCACAAATTGTATGTTAAAAATTCCTTAGCATTTCAGTGCCTCCACTTGACGATATTGGAATTTCTAGACATTCAATTTTTAGTACTCAAATCAAGAACCCTTGATACATCAGTGCCCAATTTTGTGGTGTTCAGAACGGTACCCCTATTTGGTTGTCAAATTGTTCGTCCAATTTAACTCTCCTTCAAGAATCTGTACAGTTTCTCATCGCTCACCTTAACGTTACTCTAAAATTGCCAAAAAACCACTTTGAAAGCTACTGCAGGAAACTGTCGAGATTCCTCAACATTCAATTTTACGGAACCCTAACCATGACAACCTGAGTCGTACACATTTTTATTTTTTGCAGGTGACCCTTGTCATATTTGTCGGCATCTAATTTTAGCCCACCTCACAATTTTCTCCGCAGTCTTTTTTATGGTAATCAAATCATGGTTATTATATTTATCAACGCCAGCATTTAGCGTTCCAGCATATCTACTGCAGATTTCTGAGCGTACATTTTTGCTATCTCTAGATCATCGTAGTCAAACACTCACTTTTCGAATATGTAATTTTAGCGGATCACATTTAACGCGCTAAGGAAAAAGCACACGACATTGGTACTGAAATCATTGATGCTAGATTTCTCAGCGCCCACATATGTAGTGCCAAGAACACGGCGCTCAGATTTGTCATCGGCTAAACTTTTTTAATGTGCTGAAATATCTTAACATCCACTTCACAATGATCAAATTCCTAAGTCTGTAATACTAAAATTATAACTGTTAAATTTCTCAGCACATGCAATAACCCATCCGCATAACTCTATAACATTCCTCGGCTCTGTCTTTTGTGGTACTCAAATTATTTCAGATTTCTCAAAGCTCAAAACTTTTAAATTAGCAAGATGTTGTTTATCAAATATCTCAGCGCCCATGTTGGGGTGATACCAAATTATTTGTCATATATTCCATATAACGTGGTACAGGTTCCTTAGTAGTAACTCTTGTGGTACCCAGATTAGGACTGTCACATTTCTCGGACAATTTGAATGTTCCCATAAGACTCTGTCCAGGTTTCTGAGGGCTACTAGATTCCTCAGTGCCCACATTTAACACTTCAGAATGACTATATCAGATTCCTCGGCGCTCACTGTTGGGGCATTCAAATCGTAGATGTTCTCAACGCCCGCTTTTACATTGCCCCAATGATGCTTGTCAAGTTCCTCAGCGTCCACATTCACGATATCCAAGATATCCATTGTTTGCCATCTATTGGCATTCCATATGACGTGGTGCAGGTCGCTTAGTGGCAACTCTTGTGGTACCCAGATTATGACTTTCAGTTTTCTCGGAACAATTTTGAAGCTCTCATATGACTCTTCCCAAGTTTCTGGGCGCTTACGCTTAACGTGTTGACTGGAGATCAAGTTTTTTGTTTTTATTTTATTCGCATCGTATCTACTAGATTTCTCAGTGCACACATTTAACACTTCAGAATGGCTATATTACAATACTCGTCGCTCACTGTTGGGGAGCTCAAATCGAAGCTGTCATATTTCTCAACACCCGCTTTTACATTACCCAGATGATGCTTGTCAAATTCATCAGCGCCCACATTGACGGTATCCAAGTGATACCACATTATTTGCCATCTATTGGCATTCCATATGACGTGGTTCAAGTTCCTTAGTGACAATTCTTGTGGTACCCAGATTAGGACTGTTAGATTTCTCGGAACAATTTTGAAGCTCCCATTCTGTTTTCGAGCACCTACGTTTAACGCGTTGACTTGACGTCAATTTTTTAGCTTTTATAGCACTCGCATCATGGCTATTAGATTTCTCAGCGCCCACGTTTATCACTTCCGAATGACTATATTAGATTCCTCGGCGGTCACTTTTGGGGCACTCAAATCGTAGCTGTCACATTTTCCAACGCCCGTTTTTACATTGCCCAGATGATGCTTGTCATATTATTCAGCGCCCACATTGGCAGCATCCAGGTGATACCAAATTGTTTGTCGTGTTTTGGTATGCATGCGACCTGGTTCAGGTTCCTTAGTGGCAACTCTTGTGGTACCCAGATTATGACAATCAGATTTTTCGGAACAATTTTGAAACTCCCGTACGACTCTACTCAGGTTTCTGACGTCCTACGTTTAACGCGTACACTTGACATCAAATTTTTTAGCTTTTGTAGTACTCGCATCATGGCTACTAGATTTCTCAGTGCCCAAGTTTATCACTTCCGAATGACTATATTAGATTCCTCGGCGCTCACTGTTGGTGCACTCAATCGTAGTTGTCAGAATTCTCATCGCCCGGTTTTACATTACCCAAATGATGCTTGTCATATTATTCAGCGACCACATTGGCAGCATCCAGGTGATACCAAATTGTTTGCCGTGTTTTGGCATTGCATTTGACGTGGTTCAGGTTCCTTAGTGGCAACTCTTGTTATACCCAGATTACAACTGTCAGATTCCTCGGAACAATTTTGAAACTCCCGTACGACTCTGCTCACGTTTCTGAGCTCCTACGTTTAACGCGTAGACTTGACATCAAATTTTTAGCTTTTGTAGTACTCGCATCATGGCTACTAGATTTCTCAGTGCCTAAGTTTATCACTTCCGAATAACTATATTAGATTCCTCGGCGCTCACTGGTGGTGCATTCAAATCGTAGCTGTCAGATTTCTCAACGCCCGCTTTTAGATTGCCCAGATGATGCTTGTCATATTATTCAGCGCCCACATTGACGGTATCCAGGTGATACCAAATTGTTTATCATGTTTTGGCATTCCATATGATGTGGTTCAGGTTGCTTAGTGGCAACTCTTGTGGTACCCAGATTAAGACTCTCAGATTTCTCGGAACAATTCTGAAACTCCCGTACGACTCTGCTCACGTTTCTGAGCTCCTACGTTTAACGCGTAGACTTGACATCAAATTTTTAGCTTTTGTAGTACTCACATCATGGCTACTAGATTTCTCAGTGCCTAAGTTTATCACTTCCGAATAACTATATTAGATTCCTCGGCGCTCACTGTTGGTGCATTCCAATCGTAGTTGTCAGATTTCTCAACGCCCGCTTTTAGATTGCCCAGATGATGCTTGTCATATTATTCAGCGCCCACATTAACGGTATCCAGGTGATACCAAATTGTTTATCATGTTTTGGCATTCCATATGACGTGGTTCAGGTTCCTTAGTGGCAACTCTTGTGGTACCCAGATTAAGACTCTCAGATTTCTCGGAACAATTCTGAAACTCCCGTACGACTCTGCTCAAGTTTCTGAGCTCCTACGTTTAACGCGTAGGCTTGACATAATTTTTTAGCTTTTGTAGTACTCGCATCATGGCTACTAGATTTCTCAGTGTCCAATTTTATCACTTCCGAATGACTATATTAGATTCCTCGGCGCTCGCTGTTAGTGCATTCAAATCGTAGCTGTCATATTTCTCAATGCCCGCTTTTACATTGCCCAGATGATGCTTGTCATATTATTCAGCGCCCACATTGACGGTATCCAGGTGATACCAAATTGTTTGCCATGTTTTGGCATTCCATATGACGTGCTTCAGGTTCTTTAGTGGCAACTCTTGTGGTACCCAGATTAAGACTCTCAGATTTTTCTGAACAATTTTGAAGCTCTCATATGACTCTGCTCAAGTTTCTGAGCACTTACGCTTAACGCGTTGACTTGACATCAATTTTTTTGTTTTTATAGTACTCGCATCGTATCTACTAGATATCTCAGTACACATATTTAATACTTCAGAATGGCTATATTACAATACTCGGCGCTCACTGATGGGGAGCTCAAATCGAAGCTGTCATATTTCTCAACACCCGCTTTTACATTACCCAGATGATGCTTGTCAAATTAATCAGCCCCCACATTGACGGTATCCAAGTGATACCACATTTTTTGCCATCTATTGGCATTCCATATGACGTAGTTCAACTTCCTTAGTGACAATTCTTGTGGTACCCAGATTAGGACTGTTAGTTTTCTCGGAACAATTTTGACGCTCCCACTGTGTTTTTGAGCACCTACGTTTAACGCGTTGACTTTTTTTTTACTAAGTACGTTAGCAATTAGAATTACAAAATATCCTATGAGCTAATTGTTTGTCTAAGTTGGTAGACTTGAAAAGGCTAGCACCCATCAGTGCTGCCCCGCCTTCTCCTCCATCTGCCGAGGATGTTGGGATCACTCTGGTGGGTTAACATTATTCCGTAGGTCCCAGGGCCATTTCCGTTGAAGTCGCCGAAAATTTGGTTGCTGGTTTAGTGGTGCTACGGTATCGTTTGGATGGCCTGCAAGTCTGTCATGTTGTCTGGTCGCCCGGTTCATAATTATTTCACGCACGTATGGGATGTTGGAATCTGTATGAAGAGTGTGGTTCGTCACATACCAAGGAGCACCGATAAGAGTTCGTAATGCCTTGGACTGAAATCTTTGTATAATGTCTATGTCGGAATAGCTAGAACAGCCCCATAGCTCGCAACCATATGTCTAAATAGGGCGTATGATGGTTTTGGACGCGTTGACTTGACGTCAATTTTTTTAATTTTATAGAGCTTGTATTGTAACTACTAGATTTCTCAGTGCTCACATTTAACACTTCAGAATGGCTATATCAGAGTACTTGATGCCACTGTTGGGACGTTCAAATCATAGCTGTCGTGTTTCACCCGCTTTTACATTGCCCAGATGATGCTTCTCAAATTCCTCTAAAAGCCTTATTTTACATGCTCAGTTATTCTAATGTTCCTTTAAGAGCATGGTTCCATGGCACAAATGCGCAAATAATAGATAATAAAATTCCCAAGGGCGGCTTTTACGAAACGATTTGCCCGATTCACACACTATCATTTCATTCAACAATTTAAGAAGTCATAAACATGGGTCTGTCCTATAGTTTTTAAAATCATCCCGTTCTACATACCTAAATAAATATTGCAAAATATATTGCACGTATTTTCGTATTTTCCAAGCTTTGCATTATTTCAAGTACAAAGCAGAGGTAATAGTAATAGATTATACGCGAAATATTTATGCTTCCACCTTAAAGAAGCTTGTATTCACGTCATTATTGTTGTTCTTTCTTCAACAAGTAATCAGTGTTGATTATTATTACGAGACGCCATGACCTACGTGCAAGTGTATATAACATCACATATTAATGACACTTAAAAATGAAAGTAATGCAAGTACTTCTGCTTTTCATATCTACCTTCCTGACAATCATTACTAATTACCCTGACATCTTCCGTTTGAGCAATTGTTATGTAATGTTTGTTCATAAGATCTTCTTCCAAAGTCTAACTAGCTAAGATTTTCTACACAATTATATTGTTTCTGTATCTATTTCTCTTCGTACATTGTAGATAAACTATCCTCGTATTGTGCCAGAGTAATGGCAGTTTTCTCGTGGACTTAAATTATGAAATTTAAAAAGCATAATTCCTAATTCCAACACTTCTTTTATTCCACACATTAGTACATTTTAAACATGTAAACCTTTCCAGAATTTAGTCATAAATGCTACTTCCCCCAGTGCATGCCACTACATTCCTTCCAAAAACCGCAACGCTGTTGGTTCTCCTCGCATATTTTAATCAACCGCTGTAATATTTCGAGAACGACGTCCTGGGTTTTTCACTTTTGACGCACCTTTACCGAATGCTTTCAGCATTCACTTTCCCCTGCATTTTAATATGAAGTGCAGTATAAAATAAGAAGGATGTTTTCAGTTACCATTGGCCTTAGTATTTTGAAATTTTAGTTGTGTTTAGAGGAAGCTATTTCGTGTAGTTGTAGAGGTGCTTGAACTATTCCTTATCAATACCACCTTATTTCCCATTCATAAAACTTATGTTCAAAAATGTGTGTAAATAAAGTGTACTTTATGTTTACCAATTAAAATCTATACATCTGAATATCTGTTTATTTATAACCAGGGACAGGGGAGTGGTGACAAAGGGAGGCTTCTTTGTACCATTCCCCAGAAACAACTATAGAGTCAAGGAGGAGCGAAAGGCGAGGGAAAAAAGGGAAAAGCACAAAAAGACACGGTGAAAAGGCAAAGGAGTGAAGAAGAGGAGAAGAGAAAAGAAAAGAAGAATTGTGGGAGGTGGGTAGGGGGAATTAAGAAGAAAAAAGAGAAAAATGAGAATGAACTAGAATAAAATAGGATAAAAGTGGTTGAAGGAGAAAAAGAGGCACATGGGAATAGGAGCAAATGGACTGAGAACGAGAGTGAAGAGAAGGAAAAGGGAGAAAATACACGAACAAAAGGAAATGATGGAAGAAAGAAACGAGGGGACAAGAGCATGAAGAAGTGAGAAAAAAGGAAGGGTTTGTAGGAACAGGTTCGCAATTGTATTTTATAAGTAAGGGACGGTAGGTACAAAGAGTGCAACAGCTTTTATGCCATTTGCGGAGAGCATGTGACTTTATGGTATGGATGATCATACGACACAGCCATCCGACACAAATCGGAAACATTTCCTCCCCTTCAGAAGCTGGCTAGCCATTTTAGCTCCGCCTCGACAACAGTCGTAACGCTGGTAATGTCATACCCTTGAAAATTCCCATTTCGTATTTTTAAAAAGGGCGTTCATGACCGGGTGGCTGGGTGCGGTCGGTTCCACAAGACCTTATAGCCCCATAGGTCCTTGGTGTACTTGCAAAAGCGGATAGACCACGCTGCCATAAAAAATTGATTGGCAGGAAACCGATTGCAATCCTGCAGAAATGGGTTTTTTGAAAATATGTCCACCCGAGAGATTGCAGTCTACCGCCATATAAAACTTGGAAGGTCGCATTTAACCGCCCAAGCTGCAAACGGCCGTTTTCGACAACCACGCCCACGACCGCAAATGTAGAACTATGATAACTTTATCGAACTTCGTAAACGGCAGGCTAATATCTATCGCGGCCCATTTTTCGCGCAAGAAATCATTAGCGACGGCAACTGGCTGCACGGTATAATAATTCGTTCCCCTAACCCACATCTGGACAGGGTTATCGCCAAAAAAGAAAAAACTCACAGAGCGCTGATGGCCGTCCGGAGATCTCGACGGCTAAAAACAAAAACTCGCCGAATAACCCGCGCTTACCTACTCGTTTCGGTATGTTACAAATCCTTTAACGTTTCACGTATTTTCAAGCAAATTTCTGAAAATGTATTTAACCATGCTTCAACAGTAAATGCACGATTTGTAATAAAAGTTTAAAGGTTAAAATATTGAGAAATGCTAATTTACAACACCTTTACTTCCTAAACCAGTAATAAAAAGTTGTAGCATTGAATGTTTATGTAAAATATAAAACAGCAAAATTTCTAAAAACGGCCGTATTCCGTTTAATACGGAATGTATAATAAAAATATGGTTAAAAACGTATTTTCACGAAAATAAAAACTGCCAAGGCAATTGCATTCTCCTTTTTCGTGCGCAGCGTTTAAAGAGATGGAATTTCCTAAATGTTAGCGGGAATAAACATTTACATAACACCATTTTGTAGCATGTTTCGCTTTTATACGCCGCTAACGTAATGTCACTACTGGTAATTTTCGATACATAAAAACATTTCAAAGGCAAAAAGAAAAACTATGCAAATAATCCAATTTAAAATTCTTTGTTTTAATTTCGTGGCTTGTATTTCTATGGATTTTTTCTTACAATCAATTTATGTTGAGCGAACAGGACAGCAGTTTTCGATATCAAACTATATCGACATACAGGACATTAGCAACAACAGAGTTGATCCCAGAGTTAGGCATATATAAATTAAGATTTGATTTATATTCTACGAATAACCTTCGTAGTAGCAATAACAACAACGCGTGACGATAACTGATAAATCAACAAACCATACAATTATTTTACTTGTATAACGGAAGATATCTTTTATGTTACTGCTCTAGGGTATTACAAAACTAAAACAAAACATAATTTTAAGTTATTAAATTCAAGGTTCTAATTTTCACAAAAATCGTTTTTTTAGCAGCTGTACCTAATGCCGAAAGGATATTTTTTAATCCGACTTGGATGTATCAATTATTTTCATTAATTTTTCGGTGAGGTTTTACAAAATTATGTCCGTTTGTTTTGCCGCTTCTTATAAATTAAAGTTTTATTTTAATTGTCACCCTTGCGTTGATTGCTATTTTATTATCTTTAAAGATTGACTTATAGGAGCTCACTTTTGCAAAGCCTTTGAGCGTTCCCATCTGTTCCGTTTGACGTACTTGTGTAAGTCTGGATATGCCGCCGGAAGGCACACGTGCAAGAAGATTGTTCTAGAATTGTTTCCTTGGGTGAGAATTTTTGCGGCAGGGAGAAGTCAGTGAACGCTAGCCTCTAGGAGTGACCAGATGTGATCGGGTTGTTGGCTGCTTTTTCTGCTAAATTAATTTATCGTTTCGTTTTTTTTTTACCTTAGGCAAAAGAATCTACGACTTGTGTCGGATTAAATATATTAGCAGAGTGTTAGCTTCTTGTAAAGACAAATCAGTGAATTTGTTCTCTCGACTTGTGTCGGAATAGAAGCTTTCAACCTCGTGACAGTCTGCATTTGAAGTTCCCGTCCTTCTTTTCTTCGTAAAAGAAAGTCCTGGCCAAAGCGTTGTGTTATCCTCGCGAACAACCCCTATTCCTCTGAGCTAAGTCGAAGGCCTTTTCCACCTTTTCTGTTGCGGGTCCACGAAAACGCTCGTTTGGCCCGTAACAATTCTTACATTTTTAAAAACATATTTTGGAAAGGGCTCCAAAAAGTCTGAGGTTCTAGAAAGTAGCTTCAATTTCTTGGCAAAATTTTTCTCAAGAGCTTCTATAACTTTAGAACTATTTTAAAGATTTAGAACGCAAAATAAAAATTATTAGGTCTCTAGAAAATCAGACATTATACAGGTAAAGATGAATTCCAGAACTTATTCATAGTCGAAAACGCAACCTTTAACGAGTTATTGTTTATTTTGTAATTTATGTAGCTAAAATTACAGGTCAACGAATTTGATGAAATAAAACTTTTTTTAATACATTTTTATTATTTTATTTACAAGAAATGTTCAAAACTATCTCCATTGTGTTCGATAGACAAAGCCACATGTGTTAATATGGTTGCTGGGTTATTCCTAATAACATCGGCAGCCTGCTGTATTTTTGGAGTAATTCTTCTACCGTGTGCACTTCAGTCGCATAAACAATCTGTTTCATGTGACCCCAAAGTTAAAAATCTAACAGACAAGGTCCGGTGAACGCAGTGGCCATACTACAGGTCCTCCTACTCCAATTCATCTTCCCAGAAAATGTGCGTTAAGTAAAGCTCTAACACGAAGACATTGATGTGCTGGTGCCCCATCATATTGATAGCACATCTAATATGTAATGGCACATCTTCCAGCAATAAGGATAAAGAGTTTTCTAGCAATTATTCGTAATTCGCACCATTCAAACGATGTGGTAGTTCAAATGGTCCAACCAGACGATCATTAAGAATACTAGCTATCATAGTAACACTAAATCTATGTTGAAAACACGAGTTTCAAAATAATTTTCTAGAGCTTGAACTATTTGATTATGATATGGATGTAAACGAGCACTTCTTATTATTCTTATTAATGCAATCCTTCGCATACATAAAGACAGATCTTCTTGTAATAAATCAAGAACTTGTTCATCATCATTTATGGATCTACGGACAACTCCTTGGCCGACTGCATGTCTTGCACTGCAAGTGCCATGTTCCCTCAGCCGACGATGCGAATTAAAGAAAACTGCACGCGTAGGCAGTCTTCTATTGGGATATCTTCTACGATATGGTTGTTGTGCTGCAAAAGCATTTCCATCACACAGACCGTAAACATAATGAATATATGCATATTCTTCATTTGAAAACAACATTGGCATTGTGAACTACTTCTGAATTACGATGGGAATAAGGATACAAAGAAGAAGCCAATAACTTCAGTATTACAGTAATAAACTGATAACTTACAAACAATAATTTGTTTAAAACGAGGTTCAAATGTTACCAAACAAAAGAGCCGATCATGGCAACTAGATCAGTATTTCAGAAATCCGTTGAACTAAAAACTTCCATTCTTAAATTCTCAATTCTCAAACTGGATAGCGATTCCCTACTCTAGAATCATAATCTGATTTTCGGTTCTGGAATCGGATTCTAACGATGATTCAGAACGGGGACTAAAAAACGGTTGCAATTTTGCATTCAGATCTGTTTTACAGTACTAGATTTAATTTTAAAATTCTTAGAACAGACATGTTTACATAATTAACCCCAAAGTTGCAAACGAATAGCGAATACGACAGATACCCATGGATATTGTAGATTTTAGTACATGTAAATCCAGGCTTTATTCATAAACAGTAACGGCTCGTAGGATTGTACAGTGGCAGTACCACGGCTGTTGTCCATTATCAGAAAGTCTAGATGCGGAGGATTTTGCGAGGGGAGAGCTCTTGAATTTAAAGGTCATTGATTTATCCAAAATCTTTAAAATTTTGCCGATCCTTGATAAACATTTACAATGGCATCTTTCGAAAAGCGAAGACCACACCCGATGTATTTAAAATTAACTTTTGCCATATGTTTTATCGGCTTTCTCCTATTAGCAAGACAGTGTTGCACTATTATTGTGCGAAATTCTTATATTAAAGACAGAACGAAGATTTGATGTCATTATAGTTTACTAAGATATTCGACGTTTATGAAAAAAAAACTACTCTGCTGATAGCCAATTATTAGTTAAATAGATATTTCGGGTTAAATCGTTGTGTTCATTCTTTAGAATTTGAAGCAGTCTGTTAAAATATTCCAGTCAGGTTAAAGCAATTTCTCTATTTCCAGCTTCTCCTGAAAGTAATGTGTGAAAGAATTTTTATTTACAAGATTGCTTATTTTATTCATCATGCGAGTCTGTTCGATAAGCCACGATTGCCTGTGTGATTTATACTGAAATCGGGGTCAATTAACTATTTGCTCCAATTTTATGTTGAGAACGCTACCTGCCACTTCCCTGCTTCGCTTGCATACCGTTTCGTAAGCAGACAAACACAAATTGAAATCGAAATTAAGCGCCACTTTAATTGCATTTCGTAGTCGTAAATGATTCGTAATATTACTAAACTCCAATAATAGGAACTAATCAATTTCTTGCCAATCTGCCGATCCATAAGAAGTGTTATTACTTTGAGTTTCTTAGAAATTTTTATTATGTTTTGACTTAATTTTTATATATTTTCTCGGTTGCAAATAATTCCCACATAGCGATGTTTACAACGCAGTTTGCCAAATTTAGCTGTAGAAGGCGCTGAAAATAAAGAAAGATTTATGGAAAGTATCAGAAAGCAATTTTATAAATAACTAAGTTGAAGGATAACCCCAGGAAAAGACGTGTATCGAATCTGGCCCATGTTACAAATAAAAGAGTGTCGGAATGCTTTAGAATCGACACATGAAAACCAATCCTGATGGGAATTACCCACGCCAGCAAAGTAACAAGACAAGGCTCGGCGATGAGTGCAATATTTTGCCGGTATAGAAGTATCGAAATTACTTTTTTTGTCGAGGGAGGAAGAAAATCACGTTGTACTTTGTAAGAAATAAATTTCTCGCCGCCACCTGACCCGAGGGACACAACCAAATAATGAAAGTTGGAAAAACAAGTGGACATCGCTTTATTGGCGCGGGTGACAGGAAAATTATGCGAAGCTTCCTCGTGTGGCGTCTTTAAAGGAAATATTGAATATGTAAATTAAAATCGTTTTTTCATTATATCCCTGCCGTTATCATAAATCGTGACCGAATTTATAAATACACGAATTCGTGCTACGTGTTCGACGTGTGATATGCCAATTACAATTTTCTTTCAAAGTTACTTTTAGTATTTCGTAAGGATTGTAAAATTGAATGTTGAACACACATATAACACACGTATGTATTTGCGGCTTCTTTAATTTAAAGCGATTTTTGCAAAATATTACTGAAACAATATTCATAATACTGCCAATAAAAATTTAGATATCGCCGTATGTTGTGATAGGTATGTTGGGTTGCCTATTCTTGTAATTGTAGCCACGTACTCTTCCGTGAATCACTCGGTATATAATGAGATGTCTGTACTATACTTCAGATGTCAAAATTAAATACATTTCGTATAATATTATTGTAGATATACAGGGTGTATTATAAATAAGTACAAATATTAAATACGATGGTAGATTACAATATATACAAACTAGAAAAAACATTTCTTTAGCAATGGGACCCCTAAGATATGAGAAAATAATAATTGAAAATTTGACCCAAAATTGTTTGAGTGCCGCAGGATAATAACAAAAATTTTAGTTCAAAGACATGTTATGCAAAGGAGAGTAAGACAGAAGTGCAAAAAAATTACTTATCACCTGCCACAAACCAGTACTAACTATTAGGTAGGCCACTAATTTCTATTCAGTCTGTTGTTATAACCAGCCAGACAAGTTTTTACGTGTTTGCCACTTTGGATTTACTTTACAATTAGGTAATAACCTTCTATAGCTTTAATGCATTTTCTATGTATCATCAGCAGTTCTCAAACAAAATTATATTTTATTTTTTAATTCAAAAAAACAAACTTAATGATTTTTGAAAAATGAAAAGTACCATTGAAATTCTACTTGAGCCAATCTATTATTGGTTTAAATGTTTGTACCTATTTATGATACACCCTGTATATATACATATATACATTGCTGTGTTACAAAATGCTCTAATTGAGACATCTTAACCTATTGCTAGATCTAATAAAGCTATACTAACCTATAAGAAAATAGGTTGTTTAACAATGTACAAGTCAGATACGAGGTAAGCTGTCGGTACATCTTGGTTTATAGATGGTAAACTTGGTTTTTTTCGTTATACTCATCTTCAGAAATGTATAGATGATACTTTTCAACCTTATTTGTGCATTCTTGAGCTGTAATTTAACAAATATAAGCAAAAATGTAATGATTTTGACAGCTTTATACTATAATGTAAATTTGTGAATTTAATACTTTTCTTTTGAGAAATATATGTTTGTAATAATGTCCTTATGTGTGTAAGGTAGCTTTGGGTTAATTTTTCCAAATGCTTAATCAGAAATATGCCATGTGCGATATCGATATTTTTGTGAATGTCTAAGGAACAATTTGGTAATTTTCTTTTTTGTGTAAATTTAATGACAAGAAAGTTATTGTACTTTTTAGATTTTTGCAATTAATTTGGTTAGTTTGAATGCTTAACTCCTATTGGCTGAACCCTGGGGGGGGGGCAGGGGGACAATAAAATTGTATATATTGAGTTGATTAGCAACGTATGAAAAACGACGAATTTTGTCTTATAAAACAACATAAGGTCTAGAAGCAGAAACCACGCTAAATTTGCAACTCCGGTAAATTTGTAATTTGTGTTAATATGCTTTCAAGTTAAGATAAATGTGTTAATGTTTATCTACGGTGAAAATCTCCGAAAAATTCCAATTTAATGGAAAAATTCAAAAGTAGCGTCGAGATGCTCAATTGTTTATAACTCATATTTTGTCATTGGGCTGAATTGCAATTTGATGTGACAAGTTTGACATAAACGTCAATGGCACTTGTAAAAACGTGGAATTTACAAGAAATAATAAATAATTTAATAATAATAATTATATAAGTAAATAAGCAAAGGAAGTGCTTCGAAATGTTAAAATGTTAGAATAAATTACAAGAAACTACATTACGGAAATTTACCTTGAAACAATTTGAGATTAGGACCTTAATTTGATTAATACACATTAATGAACTATCAATGTATCCTTATCGAAAAATAATATTAAGAGCTGATTTTGCTTAAGTGTGACCGAGATTTGGATACTACAACAACAATTACATAACTGCACTGATTTGGCCAAACAATACTCTGGACTACTTGCTGACTGCGTTGAATGGTGAAGGTTGTCACGTGATAGAGGAACGGATGCGTCAAGGCTAGCTGATTTAAAATTCA
The DNA here is from genome assembly GCA_014611495.1 of Limonius californicus. Lineage (NCBI taxonomy): Eukaryota > Metazoa > Arthropoda > Insecta > Coleoptera > Elateridae > Limonius > Limonius californicus. Next base: position 32,285 of record JABXWE010012789.1, read on the forward strand.
AGGCAGACGTGCAATACACCAAAGCTGCGGTCAGCCAATATGAGGTAAATGTTTCTTGCAATGGAAAAATATGAAGAATTGGAAAGATAAATAAAATAATAATTGGTGTTTTATTATGTTTATGTTGAATATATGTACTTGAATAATATTTTGTATCATAAAAGGGAAAGTACTGATAGTTTTGAAATTTAATTTTTGCTAACTAAATTATTTATATGATAATTTTCTTGTTTTTCCCAATGTTTTCGTTGTGTCTGTACTTGCTTTGTTACCAGCTACATGAGTACGTACAGTACGACCTATTATAACAGCGACCCTGAGATCTGCAATAAGGTGCAATTTATTTGATTTTGTGTTGGTTAAACGATTTATGAATTTGTTTATTTTGGATATTCTTCAAGAGGAGGATATCTTGATTAAGAATTTGATATTGTTTTATGACGCGCTATGTGTAGGTTTAACCAGTCTCTTTATTCTATTTGCCCAACACAATAATAATTTATTTGACATACAGCATAAATTATTTGGTCCACCAACGAAGATGAAACACAGCAATATATATATATATATATATATGACGTTGTCCTTAGTCGTGTATTTTGTTTTGGCACTGTGCATCTGCATTTCTGTTTCCTTATATTTTATTTGTAGTTCGTTTAACCTTTCATCGTCCACAAAACATAGGTAACTTAAGGTTTCACAATCTATTGATATACCTTTATCGTTCGAGTCAAGTTATTTTACCGTATCTTTCTACACCAATGTGATAATTTTGCGCGAAATAGCATCCCTATGTCTTACTCCCCTGTAGAATTAAACTTTGTTTATTTACTCATCTAGAAAGACTTGGAACGCGTCGTGGTATATACAGGATTCTTAGCAGGAGATTATAAGCCTACCATGCCGAAAATAGGCAACCCAAAATGCAAATCATAAGATACTGCTATATTTAAAGTTGTAGGCGGCATTATGACTCAGAGATGTTTGTTTGATATGGTTGGCAGTTTACTGTCTTAAGTAAAACTCATTTAACAAAGTTTCAAATATATGATATTGAAAGACTGAAACTTAGATATTCACAAATAAGACTTTGTTGTTTTTGTACACACTTACTTTATTTAAAAGTTCAACAGAACATAATACCGAATATACCAAAGAGTATCTCTGATTCAAATACCGTCGATAAAAATTAAGATATCTCATTTCCTAGTGATATGTATTTCGGGTTGCCTATTTTTCGAAATGTAGGCTGGTACTCTCCTATCAATCACCCTGTAGATATTGTTTTACGACATGATATCTGAAATGCTTGGTGATATTGCCACAGACTTGAATGTTTCCTCATAGCCCATGAATGCCGTTCATAATGGGTAATTGGTTTTGTTAGCTTTGTTAATATTTCTATTTCTAATATCTCTTGTAATGCTCTGGTATATGGCCAATATATTTTAATAATGTAGCAATGTTCTGAATTGTAATGGGCTTCATCGATGACCTAACGTTTCTTTGATATCCTTTTAAGCTTGCATTCTTACTGTTGTCTTGCCAATACTGGAGAGGAGTGTATTATGCTTCTTATTATGAATTGGTTGTAATCATACAGGGATCATCAAATCTGAAGTATAATACCGATATCTCATTATATACCGAGTGATTCCAGGAAGAGTACGAGGCTGCCATTCCAAGAATAGGCAACCCAACATACATATCACAACATACGGCGATATCTAAAGTTTTATTGGCGATATTATGAATACTGTTTTAATAACATTTTGCAAAAATCGCTTTAAATTATTTCTTCTACTGTGCACATTACATGTAATGCTTGCATTCCAAATAAGTCACCACAAGCTAATATTAGTTACTAACTGGTACGTATTGCTACTTTCCAGCTACTTAATATTGATTAATACTATACCAGTTCGGCGTACGTTTTACACTATATTAAGAGGCAATTGGTGTTTGGTAGTCAGGCACAATTTCGTATAAGAAATACAAACAACTAAGCAAACATTTTAAAAATGTGTGTGTGTGTTATCCTGTTTTTCAGATATTAGGAAATACATTTAGATATGTGAAATGTATTTTATATGTAAGCTTATATGTAAAATATGTACACTAGTGTACATATTTTGTTTTTTTAAGCAAAGCAGCCTTTCTTGTACTTCAGAAAACCAACAAACGATTTGTAATGTCACAAAGTAATTTCTGATATCAAGCAACAGTTTATATTATTTCTAGATATCAAGAAATAAATTTATTATTATCAGATATTAGGAAATACTTTCAAATATATGAAATGCATTTCATATACAAATGGCACATTATTTTAAATATTTTCCGTAAAGTACAATAGCCCTATTTGTATTTCTAAAATATACGATTCTGCTTTAAATACCAAAAAATTATTTATAGTGTAAGAAAGTAATTCCAATATCAAGCAACAGTTTCATATTATTTGCAGATATTAAAAAATGAATCAAATTATTTTCGAAAATTAGGAACTACTTTCAGATATGTCAAACGCATTTTATGTACATATGTATATATTTTGGAACTTGTTTCTCTTTTTTAAGGAAAGTAGTCCGTTTTGTACTTTAAAAAATCAAAAAATGATTTATGATATCATAAAGCAATTTCAGATATCAAGCAACAGTTTGATAATCTTCCTAGATATCAAGAAGTAAATGAACCGATTTTCAGATATTAGAAAATACAGTTATCTGTGAAACGAATTTTATATGCAAGTGTACAGACTTTGAAATACATTTTGTAATAAATAATATATATAATAAAATAAAAAAAAGTAGTTCTTCTTGTACATCTAAAATTCATAAAACGATTTGTAATATCACGTAGTAATTTCAAACAACAATATCATGTTATTTTCAGATAACAGAAAATAAATCAATTAGTATGCGAAATTACGAAATGTTTTCAGATATGTAAAACGCATTTTATGTACAAGAGACCTTCTTGAACTTCTAAAATATATAATTATACGAGTACATAAATATCCAAAAATTATATGTAATATCACAAAGTAATTTTCAGATATCAAACAACAGCTTCAAGTTATTTCTAGATATCAGGAAATGACAAATAATTTTCGGATATTAGAAATACTACTTTCAGATATATGAAACGCATTTCAAATACAACTGTACCGATTTTAAAAGGAGTTTTGTGTTTAAAGAGAAGTGGACGTTCTTATACTTCATAAATATATTATCATTTACAGCATTTTCGCACCACTGCTGGGTATTGGCCTCTTCTCTGCTACGTGTTTCTCCTTATTGCTAAAGTAAAAACAAGGGGAACCTACAGTTTAAAGTCGAATACGAACATCAGAAATTCCAGAGAAGATTTTTAGCATTATGGTCCCACGGTTGCAAGCCGGGTTGACAAATTGTGTGTGGTGGGTTGCAGACAAGATTTTTATTAATCTGCATAGTAATGCTTAGGTTTCGAACCCAACCAGAATTTACGTTTTGCTCAGAAAACGAGTGCTCTGCCAAGCTACCACCACACTTCATAAATATAAATTGTTCTATAAATGCAACATCATCTTCTTTTCAGATATCACAAAATAAATCAAGCAATTTTCAGATATTAAGAATACTTTCTGATACGTGACACGCATTTCATATACAGGCAACACTGTGAACATATTAATAAATCATACTGTTTTCAGTAAATATAGTTCTGCTTGTACTTATATATCAAAAGATGCAGAAAAAGCTCATGGAATGAAAAGTCACGTCTTTTCTAGGCTAAAGCAATGTTTATAATGTAAATTTCAGGTTAGGTTGTGTTAGGGATCTCGGTGGTCTAGCGCAGAAACGCGTTGCCACTCGAGGTCACACTGAATTGCGCTTGTTCCGGCGTGGTTTCGAATCCCCGCTGGGGCGACCGCATTTCAGTTAGTTAAGTTTAGGGTGCATGCTGCATGAATGGTTAGTGTGTAAGGGACGCCCGCACCCCCCTGAAGTAATGCGAAAGCGGTTCCGGGGGGGAAACGGTAGTTTGAATGAATGGAAAAAAAAAGGTTAGGTTGTGTTAGCTGGAATTAAATAATAATGAAACGTCATTTTTAGAAGCAGAAATCTATTATTGAGCAACAGTAAAAGAAATGAATAAACCTGAACTAATGTAATGATCACAACAAATGTTGAAAATGTCTGCCTTCTTCCTCCAAACATATCTGAACTCGTCTTCTCATACCTTCAAAAACATTTTGTAATAATTGAAGTGAGTTGTTAATTTCTTGACAGTTTTCTTCAATTCAAGTTTCATTTCGATTAAATCATTAACTGGAGGTTTAAAAATGGTGTTTTTCAAATAGGGCCATAGGAAAAAGTCCAAAACAGTAATGCCACAAGAGCGAGGGGGCCAGGGTGTTACAGAATTCCTACTAATGATTCGTCATCAAACTATTCGCGTAAAAAATTAATTGTATCTGCAGTTGCATGAGCTGTTGCGCCATCCTGTTGCAGAAAACCATCCCGTAGCTCATCATCGTGAAGTTCATTTAAGAAAGGCTGCAATAATTTGCTCCTGTACCTTGCTGCAGTTAGCGTGCCTTCGAAAAATATTGGCCCAACTAACCTACGACGACTTATTCCAACCCAGACTCCTATTTTCTGTGGATCAAGGGGAGCTTTAATTGTAACGTGTGGATTCTCGCTACTCCAAATCCGCATATTCTGTGAATTAACATATCCATTAACGTAAAACCAGGCTTCGTCGGTAAAAAAGATTAAATTTAACTGCTCATCATTGAGATGATTCAAAAACCAACGACAAAACTGAACTCTTTTTGGATAATCCTGTTCTAAAAGCTCCTGAACGGAAATAAATCGGTAAGGATGCAAATGCAAGCTTGTCTCAATATTCTGTGGCATGTACCGTAACTTAAATCATCAACTTGCTGGCATAAATGTCTAATTGGTGTTTTTGGGGCCTCGTAAATTCGTTGTCTTACAGTTTCAATTAAAGCAGGTACTATCTTAAAATTTTCGGTATGTAATAATTTCATTGGGATACCTCTCTCGGAATTCCACAAAACAAGGAGGAATCGAATAGGTCCATTCTCCGTCAACTTGAAAGCCGTTCCGAAAGTAAGATTCAATACTGAATGCTCTTTGAAATGTTTTAAAAATAATTTTAACAATCTGTCCGATTCGATATAAAAAAGATAACTAATTTATCTGACATCATAAACATTCCCTTAGTCTAGTAAAGACGTGACTTTTCATTCCACAACCCGCTGAAGATCAGCTTTTTTTGAATCTCTTGATAGTTAACTACAGTGCCAACTATTACCGATCTTGCAAGCAATTTAATTAAAACTAAACCCCAACTAAAAGTATATGAACATAGAAATAAAGCAGAGTCTTATCATTAGGCTATTAGTCTGCATACTATCTAAATAAGTACTGTACCATGTATGTATGTAAATTATTATGTAAATCGATTGTGATTGCTTCATTGTTGTACAGTCAGGTATCTATACAATATTGGTTTACATATGAATACTTACGTACATGATTACAACTACTACAATAGATACCTGTATTTAATGTGATTGCTGGAGTATAGTTTTCACCAAATTACTAAGGGGAATTTACTGAAACCTGAGCCGTCGTAAACTTGTACTTATAATAGTGTCCCTTGGGGTACTTTCTGCGCTTGAATGCTTCTGCAAAGGCTTTGTATTCAACAAGTATAACACAGTTAGTTTTATAGCGGCAATTGACTGACTTTTTCAGTTTTGTAAATAACTGCTTGTTGTTATACTGTTTTATGTGTTTTAACTTTTAGTTAATAGTCATCTTTGAGTAAATCGATCGCTGCTGCATTGGCTTTGTCAGCTAAACAAAGCAATCGACAGTAATGAAGGTTTGCAAGAGAAAATCTGGCGTTGGGTTAGTTTAAATTTAATTAATTTGATAATTAGAGACAAACTTCTTTGCACCCGATGTTAGCCAAAAAAAAACATATAGTTAATATAAGCGAACAACTAAATATAGTGTGGAAGCAAAGGTGGAACTACAGAATAAACTAGCTTCTTGACATACTGACTAATAAGATATTCAACTGAAAGAGCCTAATGCTAACAGTGAAATGATATGTAACACAAAGAAATATCTGAAGGACCCAGGATATAAATTTCTGCATATTTGTAACCCATAAAAGTTGATTGACAATAACCATCAATCTGTGCAAACTTGATGAATCGAAACTTAGTCTCAAACTGCAGGAAATGTAATTGGAATTGCATATTATCGGCTTTTCCGCATTCAGGGCGACAAATAAGCCTTTATGATCAAGTTAGACCCCCATCACCGCTTGCGGTACAAGCTATTAGCCTGTCTTTACGTTATGAAACTATTGCCAATGAAGTGTAATGAAAGCAAATGCGATGCACTGGAGGTATGGTTAGCTCCAAAATAACCAACCTTTTTTCCTGTTTATAAAAGTAAAACATAAAGCTGGTTAAGGCAAACCTTGCAGGCGAAATTAAACAAGGGGATTATTAAGATAGAAACATGCTTTATGAGGATATTTAAGAAGTCTTTCTGGGTCTATCTGGCGTCGTCGGTAATATGCAAACATTTAATACGATTAACTTATTAAAATACTACTTGTAATTTACTGCATTTAATAAAAAAATACCGATGTAAAATAGTAGAAGGATAATCAACAACAACAGATTATAAAGAAGAAAAAATACACCAATGATACAAAGACATACAATTAACATTGCAAGATAATCCAATAAAATGTATTAGACTGGCCAGATATCTATACGTAAAGCTTGAAAGGTAAGAGTATGAAAAGCGAACAGAAATATGACCACCTGTAACAGCAAAACCATTGGAAACTATGTATGTGAAAGCAACACATATACAGTCGACGACATGTAGAACATCTACTTTAATTATTTGTAGATCTTGAAAGTAAATAATCCCTGGATGATTACAGCCAATTCATAATAACAGGTATAATACAATCATCTCCAATATTGGTAAGACAACATGAAGGATGCAAGCTGAAGAGGTTATCAAGCAACGTTAGATCATGAATGAGACATATTACAACACAGAACATTGCTGAATTATTAAAATGTATTGACCATATAAGTGTGGTGGTAGCTCAGTTGGTAGAGCGCTTGCCTTCTGAATAAAACGTCGATTCTGGCTTGGGTTCGAAACCTAAGCAGAACTATGCAGATTTATAAAAATCTTGTCTGCAACCCACCACACACAATTTTCCAATCCGGCTTGCAACCGTGGGATCTTAATGCTAAAAACCTTCTCTGGAGTTTCTGTCGTTCGGATTCGACGTTAAACTGTAGGTCCCCCGAGTTTCTACCTTAGCGCTGAGGAGAAACACGTGGCAGAGAAGAGGCCGATGCCCAGCAGTGGGATGGAAAGGCTGTTGATGATGATGATGATTGACCATATAACAGAACATTATAAGAGATATTAGAAAAAAATATATTAGCAAAGTTAACGAAATCAATTTCACATTATGGACGGCATTCATGAGCTTTGCAAAAATATTCAAGCCTGTGGAAATATCAACAAGCATCTCAGATATCCTGCGGTAAAACAATCTCAAGAATACTAGCCTACCATTCGCAAAATAGGCAATCCAAAATACATATCACTAGGTACTGCGATATCTCAATTTTTATAGAATCAGAGATACTGTTTGGTATATTTGGTATTATATTCTACTGAACTTTTAAATAAAGTAAGTGTGTACAAAAACGACAAAGTCTTATCTGTAAGTATTTGGGCTTAAGTATAGCAAATATCATATTTTTCAAACTTTATTAAATGAGCTTTACTTAAGACAGTAAACTGTCAAGCATATCAAACAGGCAGTTCTGTGTCAGAATGCCACCTAAAAATTTAAATATTGCAGTATCTTATGATGTGTATGTTGGGTTGCCTGTTTTCTCAATGGTAGGCTCATACCCTCCCGGTAATCATCCTGTATATACAATAATGCCTTCCAGATTTTTCTAGATGAGTAAATAAACAAGGTTTAATTCTACGAAGCAGTAAGACATAGGAACTGAATTTCACCGAAACTTTAAAGGTATATCAATAGGCTGTGAAATCTTAAATTACCTATGTTTTGTGGAAAACAACTTAATATTTAGTTAAAGAAAGGAATTGCAAGAAAGATTAAACGAACTACAAATAAAATATAAGGAAACTGAAACGTAAATGTACAGTGCCAAAACCAAACGCATGACTAGAGCGGATTATATGCAAAGCGCATATACTTTAATTTTTGCATACCTTTGACTACAGTCAATTATGTGGACGAATTACACCGATAAGAGTTAATTAACGCTAATTAGTGATTACATATATTGCATAATTGGGCTTTCACTGCATGTTTTTGCAAAAGTTCCATAAACTTGCCTATTCTGGCCTTTTGCATTACTCGTTTGTAAATTTTCGTCAAGTGGTCAAAACAAGATTATGAAATTCCGAGTAGTGCACACAGATCACCGAAAATTCACAGCTGGACAGCTAATGACCTGTGCCTGGAAATCCCGACAGTTTGAAGTTTGAAGTACCGACCTAATCCATTTTATTATTTGTTTCTTGTTTATCAATGGAGGGTGGATACAGAATGGGATACATACCTACGTTTTGTTTCTAGTTGGCAAAGTATTTTCTCGCATTGAGTAACCCTACAATAGAATCTTCCCTCGTCGTTGCAACGTGACCGACACTCCGAAAGTGTTGATCTCTTGCGAATATTATACATATTATATACCTACAATCAGTAAATCGAACAAGATTGCTTCATGGATTAAACCATATCCAGAACTATAGATGGCGACAAAATATTTTGTCGAGCTTGCAGCAAACTGGTAAGTTAAATAATTTTTCTTAATTAGATTAAAATTATTTTTCATATTATTACGTACGTTACTAAAACAAAGTCATGACAGGGAAGGTAGTCTTTGTTTTTGTATTTAACGAATATCAAAAGTTCTTACATTAATATTTAATTATTTGTTGTTGTAGGTGTCGTCTGAGAGAAAATCCTTGGTAGATCAGCACACTAAAACTTCTTTACATATTACAAAATCTGAAAAATAGAAGCGAAGCAATTGTTCTCAGCAAACCATAACTCAATTTTCAAGGACAAGTTCCAAAAAATTAATTATTCTTGTTATTTTTGCATATTTTGCTGCATATATGGCCCAAGTATATGCATATTTTCCAAAAAAATCTGCATATATATGCGCATATATTTCAATTTTGTCGTGCATATTATCCGCTCTTTACGTATGACTAATGACAACGTCTTAGAAATTTTACAAAGAAACGTATAGATAAAGATGGGCCATGGAAGCAGATAATGTGTCTTTACTTAAACCCTACAGTTTGTAACTTTTAATACAACGACTTTATGGTTGCCAACGTTCAGTTGCCGATTTGGCTTTTGCTGCCAAGAACACAAAAGATTTTAGCTGCGAAAAATCTTAAACTGCGCCTTCTGTCGGATAGGAAGTAAAGCCGTAGGTCCCGTGCCACTGCGTCCTAGATCTCGCTCTTTCAAATACAATACTATATCTAAAATATTCAGTATTCTTGGAGTCTAGGAAGCGGACGAAACAAATTAACAAAAATATGTTAATTTATTACTGAGCTGCGAATACCAGACGCACTAGAAAACCAGAGCATCAGACCAGATATCAACGGAATTGATAATGGCGGCATATAATCATACCTATGAGTTTTTGTTTGGAGAGCAAACCTAATTCACTACCAGTAATACGAAAACTATATCCGAGACCATGATGTGTCTATGTCCTAATATCAGCAACTCTTTAAAAAGAGACCTCATCAACCACATGTTTGCAATACACTTAAATAACTTAAAACTTTTCACCCGGTACTTTCGTCTTTAATGTTTATTAGGTTGCAGTAAAATTTACAAAAGCTATAAATATGATTTACTAAAAGCAAAGGAAGTCAATCAATTTCTTTGTACTTAGTATATCGCGCACCTCATATTGTGTCGTAAACTTCACATTTAGTTCTTTTGTCAGCATGTAATGTGTGGTTCTGAAAAGAACTGTGAATTGTCTTCAGTGAAGGTAAGAGTTTTTTAGACAGACTACAGAAGTTGTTGAAATGACCTCCATTAGCTTGCAAACACAAACTCAACTGTCTTTGCATATTATTTGCATACCGACGAAGTCTGATATAATTGTCTTTCAGTACTTGGATGGCTGAATGGGTCGCCTGTAATATTTCTTTGATATATGGAATCCTTTTTTTCGTACGTTCTTACAAATTCCATATCTACTATATCTCTTTTTAAAGACATAACTGGTTCGTTGTCCATCCGCTGTCTTACACGTTCACCGGTCTTCGTACTTGTCACCCACTTCCAGATTTACATGATACACTGTTCGTATATGTAAATAAACTTACAGCATTCCTTACATCGTGCATGACTTAGCAAAATATGTGCAATTCGTTTTCCAACACATTTGGCAAATTTTCTTTGCTGTGCAGAATTAAAAACCAACAATTAAAATACTAAGTTTACTCACTCATATATACAATTCCGTTGGAAGTTAGATACAACAAAGAATAGCCAGAAAACAAATATAACGGGGAGAATATTATTGACATGGGCCCGTCTGGACAAACTCCAACAAACCGTTAGGTCCGGATTGTGTGCATTACTTTACAGTATACATAGATAAGGGGCAAAACTAACAGATATCGATTATGTCAATTACAATGACTTCAAGAAAACTTCTCTACGAAACGTTTAATTGAGCGGAGGTCCCAATAACACAGTGTGTTGAGATGGAATATATAGCAACACGAAACTAAAAGTGCTACAATCAGACAAAAATATAAATAGTTTGGTAAGGCTTTCATACGACGATTGATGGAATATACGAAGAAGAAGAAGAAGGATTTATTGTCAGGGCAGATATATTTCTTGCTTATTTCTACAAATAACCACCTACGTTATGTTCCGTTACGGTAAGTGTTACACTGCACTCTGTATATTCGTAGGCACTAGGTGCGCGTTTGTTTAACGTAGGTCCTAGTTTAATCTCACGGGGTTTATTATCGAGTCTTATTGATGTTTTCTGGTTCACTTCCGTTGCAGTTGAGTTTCTCTGATTGGGTCAGAGCTTAGTACAGGTCATTTCGACCTAATTTTTATTAGGACATAAAGTTAGGTTCGTCTCTCGCAAACTTGCGTGATAAACGGTTTTTCCTCATCATGCGGACCCAAAAGGGCGCCCTGCTGTGTTTACTACCTGGAATATTGTCAATTATTCAAAGGGCATTATTTATTTAGCCATTTGTTTGATAATATACCGTGAAAGTAAGCTAGAAGAAGAATGGACAAGTAAGTCGTAATGTATGTTCGGATCTTTCAACACAAAATTCTAAAGGTATAACATGTTAAATTATATATTGGGAGTGAATTTTAATAATATACAGAATGTTTAAAAAATCTGATAATTTAACCACGTATAGTACTCATCAAAACAAACAACATATGTCGGCAAACCAACTGTTTCAAAGATAGATGCGATTTTGTATTTTAATCAATAAACTGCAAAAGGCTTCTTATTTGCTATGACAACCAAAATTTAAGTTATTTTTTTTTGTTTACTGTACACAATTATATCCCTTACCATACCCAGCGCGTACAAGCCCTTGCTGCTTCTGGCAATGCTTCAGAAATACCTTTTTAGATTCATCCTGAGAAAAGTTGCAGAAACTCCAAACTTTACTGCCAATATTTTATTTAATCTGTATAATAATAACGTTTGAAGACGAAAATTTTTACGTCTGATAGGGCCAGTATTATTACTAAATCATTTGACTAATGAACTTTCTCTTCACTTCTTGAACAACACTTTACCGCTACTATTAGGAGACTGAATGATAGGGTTCATCTATGGTTTATGCACGATGGCGCCCCTTCACATTTTGCAATCAGTCAATACATAGGACAAGGCGTCTAATTGCTGACCCACTAGATCTCCTGATTTTAACTCACTAGACGTATGTATTTGACCATTTGTTGTTAATAGTTAATACACCGCGAAGGCAAGAAAAGACAAGAATCGACTAATAAGTCGTTATGTTGGATCTTCTAGCACAAAATTCTAAGGATACAGTTATATTAAATTAAATGTTGGGAGTAAATTTTAATCAGATACAGCGCGTTTAAAAAATAATTCGGATAATTACCCACGTATAGTACTTATCAAACCACACAAAAAAGTGTTAATAAACACGGATGTAAATCAACTGTTTCCAATAGTAGACTTTTCATTTGCTATGAAAAACAATAGTTAAGTTATTATTGTTTTTTTACTGTACAAAATTGTATACAGTACCGTATCCAACAGGTACAAACCCTTACTGCCTCTGGTTATACTTCAAAAATGGCTTTTTAAAGTCATACTAAGAAAATTCAACCTTTGCTTCCAATATTTTATTTACGGATAAAGCTACTTCTGCAAATAAGGGTATATTAATCTGTATAACAATAATATGTGAAGACATCAGCAAAAATGTTTGGGTGGGTATTTTGGAAGACCGTCTGATAGTGCCAGTACTTTTACTAAATCGTTTAACTGATGAACTATATGTTGACTTCTTGAATAACACTTTACCACCACTTTTAGAAGACTAAATGGTAGGGTTCATCTATGGTAATGCACGATGGAGCCCCTCCATATTTTTCATCCAATCAATAGATAGGCGAAGGGATCTCATTGTAGAACCACGTAGATCCCCTGATTTTAACTCACTAGATGTTTATATTTGAGCAAACATTATATTTAATTACCTGCTACAGCCTTTACTGTTAATGTTTTACAATAATGCAATTTACTTATGATTCAAATACCTGGTACATTTAACATACTTAAAAGTCAGATAAAGAAGCTAATACGAAAGGTTAAAGTTTAAAAATTTCAGGCAATCTACAAAGCAAATATCCTATTTGGATGCTTTGACCTCCATTAATTTATTACGAGCTACAGGATAAATTGTTTAATCAGTTCGTTTTGCTATCTTTTATTTATCCCAAATCCCAAAGATTCGAACAAACTTTGCTAAACATTAATTTGGAAAGACGAATGCTGAAAGCGAATTGGCAGCTAATCGATGATCCCGTAACTTATTAGTAGTAGTTATGTGGATGGCGTTTATGTGATAAACTCAACGCCCAAAATAACGGCTCACATAACACTTTAGGATTAAACTTGCATTATTCTCTGTTAACAGATGAAGTTAGTTTTCGATCATTAACAGTTAGTTCGGTTTTCTACTTTCTAATCATTTGATGGCTTAGTATAACGTAAATATTCATTTTATATATATATATATATATATATATATCTCTGGAAAATGACCGCATTAGTCGATTGAAACTAACGTTTTTAACATAGATTTTTGGAACAAAATTGCAGGAAGTAGATCTCTGGTTAGTCTTCGTACGGTTGCGCCTTCTGATAAAATTTCTTTTTTAAATTCCATTTAGAGTTACTTCGCCACTTTGGGAAGTTTTAATTAACAATAGGTTCACATCTTCAACTAGCTAAATTGAATTCATGCCGAGATGAAAAGTTAGAACTACCTCTGCTAGTTTTTAACATAATTTATCGCGGTGAAAACGGACGTGCTTTGTTCCTGAAACAGTTCGAAGTTTCCTGCTCGGTTAAAAACAGCCCCCAACTCACTCGACGCAACATTATACGGATGATTATGCAACTAAACACACGCAGGAGTGTATGTTTTATAATTACATAAGTTGCACGGCGAAACCATCCTGTATATAGCGGTATTAATAAATTTATGTGTACGTTGTGGGATTTGTGATTTCAAAACTGTTAACAGCCCCCGCCCAGGATTACGAGCAACTTATGCTGAATATTGTATGATTTCCACAACCTTCCGTGCTGCTATCCTTGGTTTAAGGTATCCTAATCTACAGAATGATTAGTCTATCTTGCTCAAATAAAAATGAGTTTGTGTCGAAATAAGTTTTTCTTAATATTTCAACTCCAAAATTTTTATTTGTGGGAGATATATGTTCGATGTACTTAGTCTTCTTTATGTTGCGTTAAAAGGGACAACGATTTAGGATGTGGAACAACTCAGTAAGATAAATATCAGCGTAACGGAAAATACGAATCAAGATAGAAGAAAACTGATTTTAAATATTATTATGGAAGGTTAGCAGTTGTTAAAATGTTATACATTAAGCAGGACAGAAAAACTAAAAAGAAAAGAAGAATTACATAGGATTTAGGAAATTTTAGTTTCTAGCTGGGCGAAGAGGAATATCGGTGAAGTAACAGAAAATCACGTTGCCGCCAATATGAGAAGAGACCATGACCATGTTTTCACCAATAAGTCCAATCCAAATACACCAAGGCAATCTGGAAGCATCCTACAAAAGAAATGAAAAACCAGATACATCAGCTGTTAAGATCTAGATAGCTTCTTGTCAGTTTATAGACGACTGTTAGAATCTGCCCATTGCTACTAATGAACATACCGTAGATGTACATATAAAGAAAGTAGAAGAAGATTAAGAAAAGTGCTAGAGGTAACTAATACGTAAATATAGGGCGGTTCAAATGCAGATATTTTAGTTACAGTAAATGAAGGGGAATGAAAACGTACCACGAAAAAAATCAGAACAAACACAAAAGAAGGAAGACGTGGTAGTTCTACTACAGAATATGATCGCAAGTAAAAACATGTACAGAATCCATGAAATAGATTAAAACTTCTGGATAATGGTATGCTAGACAATGTAAAAACAATCTAGCAAAAAAGAGATGGTAACAAACACGACTTAACAATCATAGAGAACAATAGCTAGACGGTCAACAACAAAGCTATGTAAACAAAGAAGAGGGTACAAAATAATTACCTATAAAAGTTAAAAGTACCACTAGAAAATCCACCATTGAAATAAAAGGCATTGATAATAATTATAGAGATATCAAACATACATACAAAAGTCCGCCATTAAGAACAGCTACGTAAAGAAGAACTAAATGGACACATGCATCATGCAATCAGAAGAAAATATACAACGGCCAACATAAAGGGAGATTATAAAAATAATAAAATCGTCCTTAAAAACTGCTTTCGACATTGTTAAATCATATACGTATGAAGAACTGTGACTTGAGTTTTTCAAATATCAACCATTGTTGTAAATGTAGATTTAAAAGACACCAAATTCAAGACATACTAACTGATTAGCATAGAAATACTTTAAAAACATTCCTTCCCAAAACAAAACGTTATTGTAGGGAGAATAATAACAACCGATGAATGAAACTGAGAAAAAAAATCTTCCTCTAAAAGTTGAGATTTGCTGATGTGACGATTTTTCGACAAGCTTATTCTATAATCAGTAAATTACTTTAACCATATCAAAACATGTGTAGTGTGTAAACTTCTATAAACCAACCAATTTAAATTCGTGAGGAAGACTCTAACTTCTGTATTTATTTCAAACGTAAGCAGAAAAAAGGAAAGAAGGGTACTAAATAGATTCATCAGACCATGTGCAACAAAGGTACCGACATTCGCAAAGAAAGATTAATAGTATGACCAAACGCCAAATAAAGAAGATGAAATCCAACTTAGATGAAGAATATGATTTTTAAAACCTGGACGAAACCCCTTACCACCACAATATTTAGAACATTTAAACACACATTTTGACAACTAGGTTACGATATTCAGATAAACAACTTTCGGCAAGGTTTTGTATACTTTAATTACTAATCAACCCAGAAATAATGTTGGAAGTATTACAGACCCTGTAATGGAAGGACATCGCCTAATTTAGGAATTGGTCACTACTGATGATATTCGTGTATGTGCTGTACTACAGGGCTACTTCTGTCCCCTCTATTACCATATTCCGCCTTCCATTATTGCAAATAATGGCTGGTATTTGTAATTTATTAATCTGGGCACTCTTTCTCTGTTTTGATGATACTCAGCAGCTCTTTTAATTTCTCTATTTTTCGTAGAACATCATGAATCAATGTTTTCGGCAACCATGGAATTTTGTACATTTTCCTATGGATCCACATTTAAGAACTTGTATTGTTTTACATGACCTTCTAATATCGATATGTCTACCCCCACATCAGTTCGGACCATATATAGCCTCTTACGCACTGTAACTGAGTAATCCAGATGTTATGTAAATCATGTGCTAATAGGAAGCTCCACCGCTACTTGTATTGCTCTGTCCGAGTTTAGTTTTCATGCGGTCCACGTAATTTCGTAAAAAAAACTTATAGCTCCGTTGTGGCGGTCGATTTCACCACTTATTTTTTGTTTTTACTCCTGCGTTTATTATTATTATTATTATTATTCATGGAACATTAACCCTTAAGTCGAGAAGTCGAAGAATTGTCACGCTATCCGAGGCTAGATAAATTTTTTACGCCACCTTTCATCTCCATTTGACTAAGCAGTTTGCTAACATGAGCAAAAAATTGAAAAATTGCAGAGGCATACTTGGATGGCCAATTATCGGCTTTCACATTTTGATTGGTTCCTTCTGTTGCATTTACTAACCACAAAACTGATTATATAATAGTGAATCAGTGACGTAGTATACTAGAACCTATCACAACCCCAATAGCTCACAGGTACTCACCGGACGGTTAGTGACTGCCACCATGCCAGCTACCATTCTGAATGGATGGTACATACCTTGAGCCTCGCTACCTCGGCTCCAATGTCCTTCCGGCAGGAGCAGATTCAAGATATCGCGGATCGAAAAATATACCACCTCCCAACTTAACTGTTAAGATAGCCCCATTGAATTCATAACTAAGCATACAAAAATTCTCTCGCATGACGTCTGGCCCCCACCTGCCTGTAACCATTTATTGGTTACTCAAATAGCCAGATCTTTGGAAACAGTTGTCGACCCATACCGAAAAATAAAAATAATAGTATTAGTAATATTTAGATCCACTGACTAGCTTGAATCTGTTACGGCTTGAACATATGGAAATATGTAAAAAAGAAAACGTAATGAACTTGCAGCTTAATGTAATCCAATAGAAGCTACTGGTAGAGAAAGCCAAGATACAGTTGGTAGAATGTGATTGATATTAACTCGTAGTAAGGGTTTGATTAGAAATGTAAAATATAGACGAAGATTATGGAAACAACCACGTCAGATGCAAAACTTTAAAATTTATTAATGAAGCAGAGCGATTCGCTATAAAATCCGAAACAGATTAAAACATCAATATTAATGAAGACAGAATCCTTTCGAAATTGAAAATAAGAACATAATATTTGACATTCCAATTTCATGGTCATGCTTTACAGTATCTCACAGTTTTGATGTTTTATTAGACCTCAAGTAAATAAATCCTCAACTAATGTATTATATTATTCTGTTATAAACAATAGACAGCTTCAAGAAACACTTCTCCGGCAACTGTTATACAAACATAAGAAAAGATTAATATCTACTAAGCGAAATGAAAAATAAATAGTAATGTTCCATGTCTTTTGTTGATAATTAATATGGGGTGAAATGTCTGCAAACATTTCAAAAGCACTCTGTTTAGAAAGTTTCATATTTCTTCTCTACGAATCTTATAAATCCACAAGAAACACCTACATTAGTGTAATATAGAGGTGCATGCCCTAATCGCAAAAAAAAGCTTTTTCGCAAAACCCCATCAAATCTTTATATTCTAGAACAGTAAATAATTTTCCTTGGATGAAACGTTTTTGTAAATTGAGATACGAGTTTTTTTGAATTAAATCGATGATATAAAGTTCACGCATTCTCAGTGAAAACTGTCGAATCGATTTTGAAATGGGTACTAAAATATTACAAAAGTTTTATTGAAGCACTGCCCCAACATATTCCGAAGATAGCCCTAAAAATCTGTCCTAAACGCTCAAGGTCGGCATGTAGTTGACTAGATGAAACTTATCAATAATTTCCAGCCCGGCGCGCTAAACAAGCTAGCAGATACGGCCTTAAAGGGCCGCCTTGAAACTCATGAAAAGGTTGGTAGGTCCTGAGGGTCCAGCAAACAGAAACGTTTATTTAGGAATATTGAGATCCCCCAATTCCAGATAACGGCTTTTATCATTTCTACTTGTTTAGTATTGCTTTGTAATGGAAACATGTCCAGATTCCGATATGAAGGCATGTTTGTGGATTCAAAATGGCATATATGTTCCATTTTAATGCCCTAAAGCACACAAATTGGTCTACTACGATAACTTCGTATTGTTGCGCAATGTCAAATTCTAAAATGCTTCTGTTTGATTTGAACGAAACTGTTATAAAACGCGATAGTTTCTGAAATTTCATGATATAGAACGAGGCTCTATTAAATAAGCAAAATTCTGATATTAATGGTTAGAAGGATATTAAATTAATTAGTTAACTAATTACTAAAAATCTTTAAAATAAGCATCAAGTAAGTAGATTACATTTATATTAATTCTCTTTTTTTGCAAATATCCAATAAATCACCTGTAATAACTAACATTGGTAAAATTAAAAATATAACCTCCAAATTTGACTCGAAGAAAACTTATGTGAAGGAGTTTCATTTCTATATAACGTAGAACTCTTAGTTGGTTTATTATATAACCCTGATGCTTATTCTTGTTAATTTTGTAAATCAGGAATCATAATCTAAGATTGATAATATTTGTGTTGGTTGACAAACCAGTTCTGTTTATCAACACGCAAGACAATAGACGAGCCGGAAACACTCAACGAACGAAGACGCTATCTTCCAAATCTTCGACGAAATTCGATTTTTTCGGAAAACATCGATTTTTGCTTATGTTCGATTCCCGAGAATTACAGTTCAGTTTATATAAATCTTTAGCAACAACGCACGATACATAATTTCCCAATTCCAGCGATCTTCTTTAGGATTCCTGTCATTTGGATTCGACGTTAAAGTATAGGTTCCCTCTGTGTCTACTTTAGCACTGAGGAGAAGCACGTGGCAGAGAAGCGGGACGAAAATTTTTGAAGGTTAACTTTGATGTTTAAAATGTTATTCAAGGATTCCGCTAATGTTATGAGAAATATGTAGTAATTTATTGAATCAATTTATTTCCAATATATGACAACATAACAGTTGAATAATATTGTTTACGTTGGTTACAAAGGCCTGTTGGATGGCAAAAGTTTTAATCTTAGGGTGTTAATACGCTTACAACATACTAAAACTTCGCTTTTAAAATCGAAGACCTTCCAGTACAAATGTTCAGTTTATGGACTGTTTGGATTGCTTGGTTAATATCTTCTTATCCTTTAATGTTTAGTATGGTAAAAATATTGTTTGGAAGAGTGGTTAAAAAGAATTGCTTTAGAGCCGTACGAGCATGTCTGGATGGATAACATATCTCATTTAAGACTAACAATATAAAAGCGCAAAGAAAAAATTTTCGAAACAAACATCTTTTTATACATTTCGAAAAGGCCAATGATAACGTCCCAAGAAACGAAATATGTCAGACAATACGACGTCTACGGATTAAAAATTGATTAATATAATAGAACAAACATATTTAAACATTGTAGGGAAGGTAAAAATGGGAAAATGAATGATCCAGAAAGTCTGTATCTCATTTCAGGTTTGAAACAAAGATGTACTTTATCACCTCTTCGGTTTAATGTATTTCTGGACGAAATTGTAGAAGAATGGAGTCAGGGAAGTGCCCATAAGGGGGTGTTGGACGAAGTATTGAAATGCCTATTTTTGCCTATAATATCATAATCATTAAAAGCAGACGACATAATACATGATGAGAAAACTAAAAAATACGTCAGAGGAGAAAAGACTATATATTAACTCCATAGAAACTGAATAATTCTGTATAAGAGGAGAAGATGGGAATATTTAGGTAAACAATGTAAAAGTTAATCATACCATAGGCTTTAAATACCTCCGCCCAATAGTATCAAGAGATTAAACGATAATAGAAGAAGTTGAATATAAAATTTGTAATAAAAGCTCAAGAAAGAAGACGAAAAAAATATATTCCATAGTATAGTAGAAAGCATTACGTTATATGGAGGTGAGGTGTGGAAATCAGGAATAAAATTAGCACTGCTGAACTAGACTATATGAGAAGAAGCCTACAAATAACTCGGGATGATAGGTGGACAACCAAGACAATAGAGAAATAGCAGAAGACTATGTTGGACTGGCATCCAACAGGGAAAAGAAGAAGAGATAACCCTTAAATGAAGTGGAAGACACATATAGGCAAAATTATAGATGATAGGAAGAAGATTGAAGTGACCAACGACCAATATATAACGGAAAACGGTCGGATAAGTAAGTAAGTATATTTTTCAACGTTCAATACATATATTAGTTGCTTTTAAAATAGCATTCTAAACACCTGAATGTTTTTTACGACTAGATGAAATAGATTTCTGTATATCAAATTAAATGAAATAGAAAACGAGAAAATAATGTTGAAACACATATTTTTATTTAAGATTCATGTAGTTTTCTTGTACGAGAATGTTAAAGTTCATATCTTTAAAACAGAATTTCATGGAAACAATAACGAGA